>OY365810.1:26685273-26933864 GCA_959347315.1 Bimastos eiseni | reverse complement strand
AAGAGGCGGCGGAAATGCAGAAGGAGGAAACGGAGGAGGAAGAGGAAAATGAGAAGGAAAAAGAAAAAGGAGAAGAAAAAGAATTTAGGCTAGAAGGAGAATGGGATTAACTGGAAAAGAAGGAGGAGATAAAGGAGGAGGAAAAGGAAAAGGAGGGGCAAGATGAAGAAGATAATGAAGAGTTGGAAGAGGAAGAAAAGAAAGAGCTGGAGGAGCTCAGTGCTCAGCTTCTTCCCGTTCCTGTCATTCAGTAGGCATTCCCACCCGTAATCTAATCTACTTAGCATCGACTCAAAAAACGGAGCTATTAGATCATCATTCGTTGTCTTTTCGGCTTTGCTTGACTCGCCTTAGAAGGCTGTTAAGCATACAAACCAGTGTAGAAATTTAATAGACTATGTACACAAAAGTTTCATCGTACGTAAAACTGTAATTAACGGACGACACGTAGATAGGCCTACGTGTAATTGACTATATGCAAATGTCAGAAACTATAGAAATTTTGTGTAGCCTACTGCATACTGCAGGCATTGTTGGAGGAAATATCAGTGACCATCATGAGCATATGGTCATAACAACAAGATAGACGCTTCCTCTAACATCTCCGACGGCACCTCCTTTTCCCCATTCACATCTCATCCTCTCTGCTCTTCGTCTTCTTCTTCTCCTTATAAATTTAACACTTTGATATGCATACATCTCGATGATGGTCCAGAAGTTTCCTGAATTTCCTAAATGCTCTACATTCTAGACGAAACTTTATCGAGCCCCCATGATGTACCCGATCGGACGGGTCAAAGATGACCATTCACACCCTCAATACAATTACTGTTATAATTACCTGTGGCATTTCTAAATTGCACAGGTAGGTTGTCCACTTGGATCGTGGCGTTGGCGCCATCGCGCATGAATCTGACCACGTGATACCTTCCGTCGTTGACTTTTCGAACTGGTCACCGACCACGTGATCACTGAGGCCCATATTGTAAACGACGAATATATTGCCGTCGACCTGGAAGCATCATCATCGTCGTCGTCGTCATCATCGTCATCGTCGTCGTCGTCATCATCGTCATCGTCATAATCATCATCATCACCACCGCCATCATCTCACAATCAAAACCATTATTTACTATCATTATCATCGTTTTCAATATTGTGTTCATTTATTGTCGTCATCATCGCGATCAAAGCAATCGCCATTGTATCATCATGATCGTTGCCGCCTTCATCATTTTAGCATCATCATCGCATTGTGACGTGGTCGTCATCGTCATCATGACATTGACTTTCGAGAGGTGGAGTCACAGAAGTTCTATTAATAGTCCTACTATTTCCATTTCCATGAAGTCACTGGAACTTCCACTCGTCATGCGGAAGATTACTGCATTGCCCAGTGACGTCATTAGTCCGAGTGCCACTTGGTCAGTCCGAGTGTCCGGCCACTCTCCAGGCGCGAAGGTGAAGGTCACTAGTCCACCCACGTGACCAAAGCTGTAGGCAACGCTTTCTAAAACACAGCAGCACCAGTTGACATTTGTTGTAGCATCTGCTTAGATACCAAATTGGATTAAACATAGGAGTTTAGACTATGGAGAGTAACTTATTGAATTCATTCATCCAGGGATTTATGTGACTCCTCGTAAGACTTTCCACTGAGAAATATAACCATGTAAACAAACAAAGACGAATACAATGAGAACAGAAACTCCGCAGCACATGCACACACACACACACACACACAGGTATATTTAGACAGACAGTGGAGAGAGCAAAGAAGAGGACGAGAGAAAGAGAATGGCAGAGCAAAGCAGAGCATAGGGGAAACGATGGATTTGTTTCCCCATTTCCTATCTCCCAGCGATCTTAAGAGCAGATAGAGGCAGATAGAGAGTGATAGCGACTCTGGAATAGAATTGGACCAATTTGTATCGTTCAATATATAATATATATATGTTCATTATATATATATATATATTTATATATATATATATGTATATGTTCAATATATATTTATACACTCGTTTAGCACACCCTAATGTGTGTATCATTGATAAAGAGATAGGACGAAGAATTGGGGAATTGGGGGTCAACGTCACAGGCGTAGGAACGAATACAGATGGACGGAAGTATAGAGGAAAATTACACTGAACCCTGTCCATTATTGGCCTAACTGTAATTATGAGACGAGATGGAGCAACGCAAATAGAGGACATCCGTTGCAATGTGTAGTGTAACAGCTCTATGGAGTGATCCAAAAACATGTCTCTCAAAACTATAGTGTAACGACTACATTCGTTGAATGATAAAAAACGGAATTAATATAATTATCGGAAAGACTTGTGGCTGCGTTGGTCCACGTGTGGCTTATTCCTGAGATTATTGACCTTTAGCCCTGCTGTTGAAAGGTCTCGAGTATGCCATGACAATAAAATTATAGTATGCGCAGGCATTTCCCCATCGTTCCAGAAAAGCAGAGCAAGATCTGCATTCGTTCCAGTGACCCTTGTTCACCTGAGAAAGTGATTCTGACTTAGTAGACACTGTGTTTGGTGTTTAGATTTAGATGTCCTATTCCGAATCATCGCCTGGCCTCTAAGAATGAGAAAACGATTTTGTGGTCATAATTATAGGTTTGGGTGTCTTTATTATGCATCACGTGTCTGAAGAAAATCAGATTGATTTCTATTCGAGATCGCTGATCGTAGCTACTTTATAAGAAATATGACCAGAACATATAATAATAGGGTCTACTAATGCGTATAAGCGTAGGCATATAGCCGCATATCATTCATACGCTTGATAATTTATTTTTTCCCTTCTAGATCAAGCGACTAACTATGGTTGAGCTAGAGCACTCGATTGCTGACATCTCCATAAAATATTCCAATGACATACTTTGAAAGAATATACCACAAGTGGAAAGGATGTGCATCTGGTGCGGACCTGGAATTCTATCGTATGAATCGAGACGGTAAAGAGACTGGAATAAAGGATGCGACGATGGAACGAAGAAGATGAGAGACTGCAGAAATGGAATTAAAACTAAAAACGTAGAGTGTGAATGGGAAGACATTTCTGTCCCTGTTTATGTTGTTTCATGACGATGATGATGATGATGATGATGATGACGACGACGATGATGACGATGACGACGACAACGGCGACGGCGACGGCTGCGACGCGACGACGACGACTACGACAGTAATGATAAGTTACTCAACGGGCCAGAAATGCTTCCCAGCAACCCTCAAACCATCGAGCGCCTTGAATTTTTGTGTAGGAAAGACAAATCTTCCGTTTGACGAATGACGTTCGAGTTCCACTGGATGATAGGCAAACGATAAGAAAATGTTCCTATAGTTCGAACGAACTAATGAACGAATGAATGAATGAACGAACGGTTGGACACATAATCTCATCTGTTCTCAGATAAACGACAATATTGTGCTGTGTAGTAACGTGCGTACATAGATCTACTACGCCTCCTAGAAAGCAGCAGCAGCGACCGCGGGCGGTCAGTTATCAAATCTAATTGATTTTATTTCGCTTATTCTGTTATCGGTTCAGACATCAATCATGCGTTTGCAGCAGAACGATTCATAGGTAGTTCCATTGGAACTCGATTCATACCTGACAAATGATCATTATTTCAGTCACAGTTATACTTAATGGGTTTTTAATTTAAATTTCAGCTATAGTTTGTAAAATTTTAGTTGCAATTATTGTTATAGTTGCAGGATTTTTATATTAGTTACTATGCTTAGTTACAAAGGACAAGCGAAATTGCCTGCAGACCCAGAAATTTTGCGCAATAAAAGGCGCTACACAATACGCTTAGAGGTTCAAAAGGCTATGAAGAAAACTGTTTTATGAATAGGCCTACAATTTGCAATTAAACCTGATGCTGAAAATGTATCAATTCTGATGATGACGGTTCGTTATTCCAGAGAATTCTTGTTTCTTGTTTCGAATTATTGTTTTCATTTTAAATACACAGAATAAAATGACTTTACAACATTATACCATGTAACAACATTTAATTCCTTAAACGTAGGTTTCTTATTCTTCAACCTCGTAATATGAAATACTGTATAACCAGCAAGGTTATAAAAAGCACTCATAATGGAAACCTAGAGGCGCTGTAAAGCCAGCAAACTCTGGAAATACTTTAGAACTCAGAACCGTTTACAGAGTCGAGTCGGTTCACTTTTCTGCAGACTAATAATATTCCACCCGTTTTTTTTGTCTTCTCCTAGTTACCCTTATTTATCACCTCCTTCTATCCCTCTCTGCAGCGCAGACGCTTTAATTTTGTATTTGTAGGTGGAGATGATTGAGTAGATTAGTAGTATTCCTATCGGCCATGAGCCGGACACATAGCCTAGCTTCACCACATAAACATCACCACGGCTACTGATACACGAACCATTTATTTGTGACTGAATCTTACTTAAATTAAATGACTCCAGATCTTTAGTAATCTCACGCTTGAGACCGATCAAGATTTATGGAGACATTTTGATCACAAGATTGCTATGACTGTTAACTAGGGTTGTAATCGCCATAGGAAATTTCTTTAAATGACCCATTTTTCTTAAATGCGCAAATATTACTGGAACAATTTACAGATCCAATATCAATGGCTAATTTTATTTGCTGCACATTTTCACTTTCTCATGTCAGTCGACGTTGCACTTTTTATGTTAACTTTTGTAATAACGAGGAATTTTCGATATTGTGATTCTTTAGCCGTCTTAGCTAATAGTATTTTGAGCTATAGTTATTGTCATCGTTAATCAAATCACTTTATTCTGGCTAACGAGTGCTTTCGTAATCGCTAACGAGAATCACAGTGATTCAGAGGCTATCTCTCTTAGGTAACGATCACACCAGAGGACACAATCGCGGCAGCCTATACAGAATAAAAGCAAAATTAGCATTGATCAGTTATATTAATCAATGCCAATTAGAGAGAATAAAGCATTTGCTCATCGCACCTAGTTACTAGAATAAAATTAATGAAGACCACACTTTTGAATTTAGAAATAGATGCGAATGAATAATGTTTGTGAGGTTTATACAGCGTCATGTTCGGGAATGTAATTTGCCATGACTACTTTAGCCTTGTCAATCGTGATAAATCTGTAAATGAATCTTATCATATATATATATATATATATATATATATATATATTCTATGTATCATACAATGTATATAATCAGAATAATGACGTCGGCCTAACGGCGTATTATAGGCAACGAGACTGCTAGCAACTATAGAGTCAATAAGCAGAAAATCTCTTTAACGGATGAACGCAGGTCCAGAAGCGAAGGATTCGGGAAATCTATTGGAATGCACCGGAATCAGACAGCGATGCATTGAGAGGCCAGGATCCGTGTCCGCTTTACAGATCGATTATACATGGAAATGGACAATGTGGGAAAAGAGATTTAGGAAACGATGGATAGAGGGAGGGAGGGTGGAATAATTACACAAAGAACAGTGACATTAAAGAGCATTTACAGGAATCATTGGTTGAATAAAATCATAAATATAGCGTAACTTTAGAACAGCCAGAGCAATAAGAACGCCACAGTAACATCTACCACTGCTTTGACAAGAATAATACTAATGAAAGGGGAAGCATTGGTGGCACTAGTATATAGTAGTATTACTATTGGGATCAGTATTAGGCCTACTACGACATATGTAATTAGTATTCAGACTAAGACGGTGTTGTCAAGGGTACATGAAGAGGCTGATGATACCACGGCGCTATAGTCTTCAGTTGCTTCATGGTTTGAGGCCAACTCTGCAAATAAACTAAATGAAAAAGATTGGCTTATTGAACCGATGTCTAGCTTCCATAATTGGTTTGCGGCCAATACAGTCTTAGTGGAATGAGGTATTAATCGGAATAGACTCGGATCTTCGAGGAACGGCTTGTAAACGAAATATGCACTTGAAAGGGGCAGCTCCATTCGCAGTCTTTCAAAACGACCTCTAGTTAAGAAGCGAATTTATTTGAGAGCTCGGACCACGGCCATCTATTTGGATCAAACAGAGGCCTATGTCAAGCGACTGTCCAAGGCCGTTTTCGTGCATTACACAATCTTTCATGAAAAACCGTTTCCATGTAATCCAAGCTTCACCAGCTGAGACAGCCATCAATAAACAGCAGCGTTCATTCATACATCCCTCCTCCATCCATACCTTACTCTTTCGCTCACTCTCTGTCCCACCTCCTCTTCTCCTCCATCGTTTCCCTATCATCCCATCTCCTCTCCATCCTCTCTCTTTGTCTGTAGCCCACTTTCTCCGTCCTCCTATATCATCGTCCGTTCGTCCTTGCTTCCCTTCCTCCGCCCACCCCCTTAGCTTTAGTATTCGTACCCTAGTATGGCTCTGTCCTTGGGCCTTCTTCCTTCAAGGCCTCTAGACTTTAAACCGTCTGTCGTTCACTAAGAACTCGGATGGTTGTTGATTCTAACAATAATAAATTTTGCGCATGGCTTTAGAGCTTTAGACCGTTTACACCCCCACACAATGGGTCTCGACCGGTGGTTACTACTCAAATATACTGAGTAATAAGTGTCATTATATCCACAATTATTAGCCAACAGTCTCAGACACATATTGTCTATTATATCAGACCAGTGGCAATAGAAATGTTAGGCCTGCAACTCCATGATTCTTACTTCAACCTACGAAGGCGCTATATAAACGTCCAGATCCATAGAATGCGAAAAAATATATAATACCCTAAAGCAGATGGGTTTTTCCCTTGATACGACATATAAAATGACCAATGCAATACAGACGTGGCTGCGCAAAAATTCACCATCGAAGACTTTATAGGAACGGATTAAATTATAGGCCTACATCCAAGGCAGAGGAAAAAGTAGATCCCAGTGTACGTATCGAATATTGCTGTTATTATTGGCACATTCGCAACAATTTCGGCGGGGACCTATTCTTTTGGCACTCGGTGAGATTTTGATGCTGCTCGTAGATATGTAGAAGACATTATATTGGGACCTTTGATCAATTATTTTTTTTACCAGATGGGTCCCTTCCTCCAAGGGCTATTTTTTAGAATTGCGTGCATACAGATGAGTATACGGGGCTTCCACTAAGCCGAATAGGCGCACTTATCTTGTAACCTATTTTGGATGTAATCATGTCCAATGTAAGTTCATGCAATAACATATCATGCGATGTACCGACTCCAACGATCAAAGAAGTGGCAGAAACAGACAAAACGTCCCAAAATTAATCTAAGTCAGTGAAATAGTACAGAAGCACCAATGATGACCGAGGATAGGGCCGCATTTGATGTTATGGGGCCATGTACGCAACAATTTTTTATTGGCCCCCATTAATGCAGAATCTGTTCAAATGACAGTCTTTTAAAGTAGTCTCAGACTTTAAGTTATTAATTAGTTTATCAAAAATTATTTTTTTGCGCTTTTTGTACGAAATCTCTACACCTGATGATATTGTCATAAGACGATTATGAGGCTATTTCTTGCTCCATCGATAGAATTTTGAGGCCCCTAAGTTTGCGTAACCTTAAACAAACGCACACGCTGCGTATGACAAAAACGGCCATGACTGAAGAAAATGTCTACTTGGAAACGCCCTTCCAATCAATGTTCTGAGTGGGTGAGTGAGTGGTTGAGTGACTGGTTGAGTGAATGGTTGAGTGAGTGAGTGATTGAGTGAGTGATTGAGTGAGTGAATGAGTGGGTGGGTGGGTTTGGGTGAGTGGGTGATGGTTAACTTCTGATCGCTCCTGCAATCGTACACAGTAGGCCCATTCTATAAATGAGAAGGTATATAGGCAGGCAAAGGTTAGATAGGCATGTACATTTAGGTAGCTCATGAAGTTAGAAGCATACAGCGTATAATGCATAGTCAGCGACGTTTCTTGCGCTCATTGCAAGACTCAACTGTTAATATAAATTTTAAGTAGTCCTATTCCAATCGCAAAAGAAGCACAACCGCTCAGGGTCGCCGCACAGCAGCATGCGAAGGTTATTAGTCAGACAGGAAGTTCAACAGAGTGAGTTCAGTAAGTAAGTAGATGGGCTGATGCGCAATAGTGTCAATGGCTGCTCGAGTGGGCAATTGGATGAAGTGAGCAAGTGCATGAGCGAGTGAGCATATGGGCGCTGCATCGAAACAGTCATGACACGAACTCCTCATAATGGACAGGACCTTTAACAATCAATCAAGAGCTACCGTCGCTTAATAATCAATCAAGAGTTACCGTCGCTGCATGCAGAGCCTGTGAACGTCGTGTGGTCGCAATCACATTTGTAGGAGTTCCACTGCTGCTCACAGCGACCCTCGTTTTCACAGACATGACGTTGACAGTCCGTGCTTGGACCTATACCCACAAAACCCGCAAATATGCACCATCACGCACAGGCAACATGCATACGAATCGCCTGCGTATAGGCCTGCTATATAAATACGTCTGCTGGCACAAATAAATACTGACATGAGAACTGATTCAAAGGATACATATGCAGAACTGTACAATCGTATACCTGTATCAGCGCATGAGTTGTGTATGAGTACTGTGACAATCAATCGTATACATCTAACAGACTCTAACGACAAGAACGCACACAATCAGCTCAGGTAATCTGTACTATATCCTTATAAGATGCTTGAGCTAGGATGCATGAAACAATATCATTTTTATTAATACGGATAGTAAGCAAGTTTATGTAGTATTGATCCATGAAAGTCAGATCATAAATAATGTTTAATTAAATTATCTCGCGCAACATATGTCATCATCGCAGAGTGTGAATTGTAATGTTTACACATGAATACACATCCATAAGGGTATGACACATCCCCGCAACTTTCTCCACGGACTCCTTGTCTAATCCTCACGGAACCTTAGAGTTTCGCGGAACACATACTTTGGAACACACAATTGACCTCTGACCTTCACATCCAGCCACGACGTGCGACTGTCCATCTGGTGGTTGGAGAATCAACTCCTCCATGAGATTTCTCGTCTTTCCATTGACGACGACTGACGCCATACACCCGTGAAACCCGGATGTCGACCTCAGTTGCCTTGGCAACGCCGGAAACACGCTGACGGGAACTCCTCCGACGTATACGTCATCGTTAAGGTCGAAGTGAATGGATTTGACGTCAGGTGGCGTCCGGTCGAAGGCCGACCAGTCGTCCACCACAAGGGTATGACGACTGAGTTCAGAACGGATGATTCCAACCAGGTGCCAATCACCGTCGTTGAGAGCGGTGCTAAGTGTTGACTGAATGGCCCTGGCTCCGCCTCCGGTGTCAAATACGTAGCGAATCTGACCGGAAACGAGTTCAACGGCCAGGAAGTCGTTGTCGATCACCCCGGAAGTCGTGAAGAGGACCAGACCGTCCGACTGATGGGTTCTGATCTGCAAGATGAGACAGCTGCAACGGTCAGAATTTAGCTCGAAAGTATTTCATTGGGAACTCTTCTAACGGATCGCCATCCTTAAATCACTTTGCAAAATTAATGACTATGCTTAAAATCACTAAAAGGCGATATTCCATTGCAACTGCAACTAAACTCATTTTCCACAAACCTCGATTCTTGTCCACTTAGCATTAATTTCCGACGCTTGGCATTCAAAAATATGGCCAACCCATGTCTACGAGCCTCCGTCACCAACTCTAATTGCACATCTTCTTCCTCCGACTCCTCCCCTATCTCTTAGTCAGTCATCCTTCACGTCTTCTTCAACCCCTTTGTCCACCTCTTTTTCAACCTGTTCCACCGCCTTTTCCTTCACTTCTCTCTCCATCTTTGCCTCTACCTCCTCCTACACCCCGTTCTCCACCACATTTTCCACCTTATGTTCCACCTCTTGCTCCACCCCTTTCGCTGCCTCTTCCTCGATCTTTGTCCCTATCTACTCTTTTTCCTCCTCCTTCACCTCATTCTAAACCTCTTTCTTCCTCCACCACTTACTTCTCCAACTCCTCCACTTTTTCCTCCACCTCCTCCCGCTCTTTTTCAACATCCTCCTCCAACTCTTACTCCACTCTAAGCAGGTAATAAAGTCAACGACTAGGCTCACTTTAAAACACTGCTTTGCTTCCGCACAAGAGATTATTTCCTACACAAGCGATCAGCTTTAACGATGCGTGTAGTAATTTTCTGGTAAGTTTGATCGATTTAGGGTCTAGGCTTTTCAAAAGTAGTCCGTCCCTCGCCTAAAGAAATTCAGTGCATCAATTTGAATTTCGCACTATGAATGAGGAGGTGAAGCATTATTACCTTAAAATATATCGAGAAGGTCGAATAAATCTTCCAGTTAATGCAAAGATATGCATCTGTTGACCTAAAGGTCACAGGGAATACAGTTGGATCCTGGATTCCTTGACCTTGACTTGCAACTGAACTTCGATTGATCTCTTGGTCAAAAATGATTGGATCGGAAGCCGATCTTACTGGACCAGAATCCTTTGCGTCGGCGTTGGGTCGACCAGGGCTATAGGTAACGACCTTAGCGGAGATGACCTCTGAAACATCTCTTATCTTGCGAGACTTCAAAAGTAAATCTACAAGAAGAAAAAATTCAACGGTGATGTTGAAGCATAGAATTACATTCCTGTAAAGCTGATCAGGTGACATTGACCGTCTTACTATTCCTTCACTGAATCAAGATGAAATCCGACTCTTCGAAATCTTAGAAAAAGAAACGTGAGGTCGATAATCAACTCTCCAGGAAGAAGGAAGGAGTGGAGGTAGGAGCATTGAATGAGGTGGGGAGGAGAAGGAGGAGGTAGAGACAAAGATGGAGGAAGAGGCAGTGAAAGAGGAGAAGCAAAAAGTGGAGGTGGAAAAGGAGGTGGAGAATGAGATGTAGGGAAGGTAGAGGCAAAGATTTAGGGAGAGGGGAGGAAGAAGTGGGACATTATCGGGTAGAGCTACCTGGAAACAATTTCAGTGGCGAAATGAGGACCCACTGAATTCAAAATTCAATCCTAAGCGAAGCAAAGTTGTAAAGTAAGCATAATATGTAGGAAGGGTTTGAAGTGATTCACAGGACTGTAGTCTTTGTTAGAACCACTGCAAAAGGACCTTCAGCTCCTAATAGTCCACATTTCCCAAGCTACCTTTTAAAAGCTGTTACACTGAGACATCGCGCGCTGTCATCCAAGTTATTTCAAAAGTCAATGACTATTGCCTCTGAACAATTTCTGAATGACCAAGTTGCTGAGGCCTCTGCATCATTTGTAATGCACTTTTCGTCAGGGCCGTTCAGATAGGGGGGTCCGGAGGGCGGCGGAGGCAAATGTCTCCAATTTCACATAAGGGGGATATTTTTTTAGTCTTTGGGGAAATATTTAGCCTTTCATACCCTTGGGACCGGGGTTTGCCTCCATCACTCAGGGGGGATTGACGCCCCTGCTTTTCGTGAACAAAGATGATATTTTTATTATTTCACTCTCCCCATCTCGCATTACCGTAAACGAGAGGTGTAGCGAACAGCACAGCGCTGATTCAAATCCTATCAACGGAGCACGTTGATTCGGTGTGGGTCCTGGCTGCTACATTACCAAGGCCTTCCCGTGTATAAGCTTATGCATATTACTGTATATAAATTGGTTGTTGGTTGAAATCGTTTTAAACGGACGCACCTGGAGCACCATCGACCGATTCCTCTGCAATTAGACAATGTCGTTATAAAAGCGACTTACTCGACATGTACGCTTCCGCAGTCTCCCTGTCATTACTTCATAATACGAGAACCCACATCCACATTCCGATCGTCGAATGAAATTACGATGGCTAGGAACGGTTGCCATGGAGCTACGATTCAGTTATGTAAACTTGGCGGAAACGCTTAATCCGAGGCATATCCGGTGGTCGTTTCTACAGGGCATTATAGTTGCGCTGGCGCTACATAAATAGGGTCCACTATTATGTGAGAGTAACTCCAGAAGAATTGACGACGGACATCTGGACAATCGCACCGCCTGACGTAACACAATCTATTTCTATAGAGCTATAGTGACAGCACACGAGGCGATAAAGAAGTTGTCGAATTATTTTTTTATTCAGCCATTTATTCAATTATTTACTCAATCATTTATCTGTTAGTTAATTTATTTTATCTCTTTCTTTATTGCGCATAATGTAAGGCTAATAAACGTAAAATAATCTGGATTCAATGCATAGAACGAGTGAGAACAAATAACCTTTTCTTAAATTCTTTTTTAATTTCAGACTGATCAACCGCAGTATAATCCCATATAATATAGTATGAACAAATGACGAAAAGTACTTACAGGAGTTGAATCTAACTGTTGGCAGTCATGCAAGGCGCCCATTAGGTTATGCATCGAATTTAATTGTTCGGCGTCGCTACATAAGGTCAGAACGTTCGGTAGGCGCGAACTCACAATTGCTGGATCTATATCTGGCGCACTACCGAAGAGGCCAATGTGTGTCATCACATATTTAATTGGTTCACACGTAAACTACATAGACTGACAGCGAAATCTTGTTATGCCACATAATAAAAGAATAAATTCTATTCGTTTATGTACGAAGTCTATGACAGTGAAATCAGCAGCAGGCAACCGTTCGCGGCAATTGACGACGTATTTTTAAAATCTGACTCCAGCTGATGCAATGAGGCTCGATTTCAGCACCCAGCTTGAGTTAATGCAGTTGTCTATGAATGTACATGGCAGGTATTTCCACACTGCTACCAGAATCTATGAAACGATACTGTATCGAATCACGATTCGTGCAAGTTACGTAGCCGTTTGCTGAACATCGTTTAGCTGCGGGAATCAGGTTTCGGGAAACTCTCGCACTCTCTTCTAGTGTCTGTGTGTGTGCTCATGTGTGTGTGTGTGTGTGTGCGTATGTGTGTGTAGATGTAGGTGTGTGTGTGTGGTCGTATCTGGCCAATTGAGATGGATGGATGGATCCAGAGTTTAACGACAGCTTTTGACAAGAAAGGCCGTTGCCGTCGACAGAAATTTGCTTGGCATATTACAGCACTTGCAGCTTAGAGAATTGAAAAGGATTGTCAGGTTTGTTAAATTGCGGTAAAACACTAGAAGGAATGCTACATGTATATCCTGCAGTCTTTTGCAGTGTATTGACGATATATTAAGACTTTGGTCATGTGGTGAGAAATGAGCCATGCAAATGAGCTCGGAACATTAGGCCTATATCGTTTAATTGGCTTGATCTGAGGAATATCTATTTCTATATTATTAAATTATTTGTGCAGTTGCAAATTGCCATAACGGTCATCCTTACTAAGCGTAGGTTTGGAAGTCAGTCTCCCATATTATGTGGCACATAAATGTATGCAGAGAAAATTAAGTCTGCATCAATACGTATGAAATGTAGAAAAGAACCGTGTGTGAATAACTAGGAGAATATAATATTATTCAGCCTATTCATGAAACGTTATTCTTGCGCCTATCAGTCGCATCGTAATGCAAATAGAAGACTTAGAAGGTGCGTCTGTCTCTTTACTTTGCTCTATGACCGCAGTGCCTCCTCTACTGCGGATAACGGAACATTGCGTCGGTTGCGCAGGAAGACATCAAAGGTTGGCGATATGCTTTTATCATCTTGGCAGGCGACAAGAAAGCATGCGGGCGCCGACAACAGACGACATAAAATTATGCGGCATAAAATGAGCAACGGACTTGCCATGGCTAAAAAATTTAGAATTCTGAGGAAGGTTGACGACCACATCAAGGAAACAAGGACAAGGACAAATTGACGAGGATTCAAGGACATAATGGCTAACACTAGTTTCCTCAGGGTCAACTACTACGGTGCGAGTACCAGGCTAATCATTGAGCCGTCAAAATAATGAAATCGTACCAATAAATGTATTTAAATAAAAAAAGCAACGATAACTTTAAGTGGAAAATACTTAAGTAGAATACATGAATGTAGACCAAAGCGGATCGAGCGTTTACAAACAAAGGACAAGTTACAGACAAAAGGACAAGTTACAAACAAAAGGACAAGTTACACGCAGAAGAACAAGTAACAAACATAGGGATAAGTTATAAACAAAGGGACACATTAAAAACATAAGGAAAAGTTACAAACAAAAAGAAGTATAGACGGGAAAGCTGCCAACGGTGGAGTAGCTCTGGGAAACGAACTGTCGCCTGCGCTCTCAAGAGGAGTTGCCACACTATTATTGGAAATTGCACTCAACATAAGGACGCCACCTATCAGCAACTGTAGTACTCAACTGATACAGCCATGGACGCATGCGCCTAGAACTGAAGTACAGCGAGAGGTTTACTTAAGGCGCTATATAACTGTTCAACCGCAATACACATCGTACTAGTAATAGACAGCTAATTTATTACGCTTTAAGTTGTTTGCTTATCTGGGAAAGGCACACAGCATGATTTTGAGTGGACGACCAGAGCAATTAATCAGATTACAGTCCTAACCTCTGCTGCTGCCTACATGCAGATTTACGGAGGTAATCATTTAGCGCTCTAGTAGTGGTTCCTGCTTGGCGCTATATAAATATCCAAATGCATACATGCATATTGCATAGTTCGCATACGTTAGAATTTTAAGACAGCTCAAAGCTGTCATAAAACAAATTGCTTATAGCGTGTGGCATGGTGGCCGATAAGTTTGAGCGGTCGACCCGTAACACTCAGTGTGCGCTGAATGAGCGGATTCGACCCTCGTCAGTCACTGTTTAGGAACCTTGAGCAAGTCCTTCGCGCACCATTGCTCTGCAGCACAACTGCAATTGCGCCGTCGAGGCCTGTGTGTGCACTTCTGAGCAAAAATTATGTTGGAAGAAGGGCGGTATCAAATTTCGGAATAAATAAATAAGATTAATATGAATTATGGGTCGCAGTAATGCAGGCTATAATTACAGAGAACACATATTATAATTATAGATATTAAAACTGCGCCGCTATTTGTTCCCTGACAGTGCTAGTCCCAAGACTGGATAAAGGAGGAGGGCGACGCTAATGATCATTACGATCACACTATGTCGTTAAGCTGAAACAACTGTATAGAAATAATTTATTGCTAAGCAGCGAATGCGATTGCAAGTATTCTTTAGGAAATTGGAATCAACCATTATTCCACTAATAACAATTATACATGTAGGCTATATGCCGTCATTGATTACACGCTATTTAATTATTTAACATTGGCTTATTAATATATGCGTAGATGACAAAGAAATTGTGTAGATCTACATAATTTCCTAGACCTACACAGTTTTTTGAACTCTAATAAGTGAGTGTTAGTGCATTATGTAGCATCAACATGGTCTTATATACATGTATCCATATTGAACTGTACGTTAACTATTATATGGTTCACGTAGTTGTGTTAATCATTATGTATATATAATATAGACCCCCATACAAAACATATATCCTATATAATATTATATACATGTCCCATATATATATATATATATATATATATATATATATTCCATGTAGTAGTCGAGAGTTACAGCATCTGAAGAGCCTCCATGTTGCTGTGGACGGATGGAGTGTGGAGAGAGTAGAGAGAGCGCGCGCGAAACAGACAGACACACACAAGACGTAAAGACATAGTCAGACGGAGATAAAAAGGCAGAGACAGAGACATGGACATATAGACGGAGAAGGCATAGCAACGAACGTACGTACGGTGAATTGTTTTTGCGGCCGAACGAAGGACTCGGTCGGGCGGTGCTGTATAAACAAATGTCCGTAGACATGAAACCTCTGGCCGACAGAAGGGCTCTTAAAGGGCCACGAGAGACCGAGGAAGGTGGCGACCACAGCGTGTCCCTCGGACTCAGAGGATCGCTCTCACACGGGCTACACCACACGCAGCTAATTGAGAGTGTGGGCAATGGGAGGAGGTGGAGGAATAGGAGGAGGAGTTGGAAGGCAGGAAAGTGGAGGAGGGGAAGATGGAGGAGGTGGAAAAGGAGGTGGAGGTGGAGAAGGAGGTGGGGATGAAGAGGAGAGGGTGGAGAAGAAGGAAGTGAAGGAGGAGAATGAGGTTTGGGAGGAAGAGGAGGAGGAAGTGGAGTAAGAGGTGGAGGAGGATATGGAGGAGGAGATGAGGAGGATATAGAGAAGGCGAAGGAGGTGTAGGAGAAGGAGAAGGAGGAGATGGAGTATGAGGAAATACAGGAGATAGAGGAGGAGGACAAAAAAGGGTGAAAGGGGAGGAAGAGGTGGTGGTGGAAGAAGAGTAGGAGGAGGAGGGGGACGAGAAGGTGGAGGATGTGCGCTGTTTGTGCTGCACGACACAGCATTGCCGTGCAGTTTTACTGTACTGCAACACAGGAAATGCAATGTCACATGACGTGGCTCATTTTAATACGATATAATGTCGCCTAAAGGAATACAATTCAAAGCAATGCAGTGCTGTGCAGTGCGATGTTTATTCGGTTTTCTCTGTTATAATAATACATATTGAAATTCAATGTCAAACGGAATTTATTCAAGATATGGACCAGTAACGAGCAAATAATTATGGATTCGGATCTCCTGTTTATGAGATGAATTTCGCGTGTTAAAAGATGTTAAAAGGTGTTGGAGCTTTTGTTCTGAAATTGATTTTATTAGAAGAACATTGTTTACGTCAAACATCAAAAAGTGTGTCTTATTAATTTTACCTAAAAGGCGAGTTAGTTCTGTCGGTTAAGTCAGAGCATAGTTATAGGGAGTCGTTTCATCCTGATAGCACGAAAACGAACGATATCCTATCAACTATGGATAGCTGTAACCATAATTTCTATCGTACATAGGCCTATAATTGTATACAAGACATCAAACAATCACGGGACCTCATCAACCTGTTGATCCCACCTACTTCATTTTGACCTCTGAACTCGCTTGCCCGACTTGAACTCATTGTTCCATGAGCAAGGACTGCCATTACCAAATTTCAAGTGTTGCTTATATTTGCCTCTATATGGAACAAACATCCTTCCATGACTCGCTCACTGCTCCAAGCTGGGAGCCTGAGTAACCAGCATGCATTCTTTGAAGCTTGAAACATCCTTATTTTTTCTGGATACCTCGCACTGGAAGCGATCAAGAGCGCATACATATATTGTGTAAGTTGGTTCAAGTAATCTCCTCATGATGGAAACAGATGAGATTACGCCTCAAATACAACCCAAATACTTTAGTTGTACCTAACAATATTGCTCTATTCTGAAAAAGTTATTTCTGATTCTCTATAGTCGCACCTAATGTCTACCTCTAATCACGATTTCAATGTATACAATTATTTCAATTCAGGTTAGTCCTATGACGGTTCCATTGACAGCAATGACTTCAACTCTCTCTGTGGTCAAGTTCAAGCTGTAGCTGTTCTCTCCTTGTCCGTCACCGGAGATGCGTAGTTGTAATGGTTCAAGTCTTTACCAGGAGTCGAGCTGAATGCCACGGTAGGCTTGACTCCCGACATCTTTCATCCGGCTTTGTTCGATGCGGGAATAACAGATGACGATCTGTTATTCCCGCATCGAACAAAGCCTGTCTGCGTCATCGTAACGACACCATACATGCCCTATGTCCGTACCAATCTACCAATCTAGAATCGGAGCCGGTGTAAACACTTCAATTAAGTGACCCTTATTTAAAGTTCCTCCCAGGTAATATAAAATCGATTTCAGATTACTCCTGCCGTTTCCACATGAACCCTCTCTGAATGAGCCAATATTTTAAATTATTGTACCGTAACCAATGATAATACGCCTTTGAGTAAAACAAATGACACACACAAGATAAAAAGCTAGTTTATATTACTGAAAAATGTATAAAAGTAACAGAAATGTCAATTGTATGATGCCAGTAATACAGTAGATCAAAGTGTATCACATAATTATTTCATGAAAACATAAGATATATAGAGATTCAGCCCATAAATTGTGAAGAAATAAGTATTATTACAACAACAAATACAACAGTAAGGGATAGAGAATTCTAAATTCTTTCTTAATAATTCAGTAATCTACTTAATTCATCAAAAGTATAACAAAAAGATTTATTAAATTACAGTTTCAAAGTGGTGTTAAAATGGTTGTTAATTCAGACAATTAGGGCCAACGATAGCTGCCCACCAGCTGCCCCATTTCAAGTTGAAAAATGACATGAATATAGGCATTCGTGGCTGATGTGTGTATCTAGCAAAAATAATTTTATGCATCTAAATAAACATAACCATATTGTGTGTTATGAGGTAATTTTAAATCGCTGAGGTAGGATGAGTCGCCTTCAGGCTACCACCGGTGGTAACTTGAAATCGATTTCGGGAGTCATCTGAGGCCATAGAGTGTAACTTGAAATCGCCCTCAAGTTACCCTGGGGGTGACTTGAAATCGATTTCAAGTTACCCCCGGTAACTTACCAATTTGAAAATGATTTCAACTAGGGATGATCGGAAAACGCAAAACTTTACAATGGTGTAAAGACTTCCAGTTGGGCCTATCTCCATTTCAAGTTACTCCCAAGTAATCTGATATCGAAATGTTAAATTTTTAAGCTTTCAAATCAGTCTGTTGAATAAAACACGTGATACGCATAAGATAGAAGGCTAGTTTTAACGTGTGAAAAATATATAAATGTCAAAAGAAATTTGAATAGTGTGAAATCAGTAATACACGAGATCAAAGTGCATCACATTGTTACATACAAACATAACGTAATAAAGTTCAGCCTAACTGGTGAAGAAAGTAGTGTAATTACAACAATAATATGTATATTCTGGTATCGCCTTCATGACATCCTGCAGTTGTTCATAGAACTCATCTTTTCTTCGTCGGTGGCTGTATTTGTTGGTGCATACACCTGTATCAGGGTCATCTTGGTATGCCCTATTTGTGGGCTGGTGGTAATTATTCTTTCACAAACTAGTTCCCATCCAACTACAGCCGATATCAATTTTCGCTGACCATTATGTCCACTTCTCTTTCATGCTTGGCTCCACCTGAGTTGTAGATTTCTTCACACACAATATTGCCACTGCATGTTCATTGCATCTCATTCTGTCCCAATATTTCAAGTTTGTATTCTTACATCTCTCTCACCACCTGCGCCAACTTCACTGTATCATAATATTCTTGCATTCCAGTATCCAATTTCTGCCCTAGTTTTGGTCGTTAAGATTTGAGACTTCTGAGTCTTGGCTTCCTTTCGGCTTTCGCCACGACCTCTTTATGGACAGGTCCATGACCGTCTCATCTCCGGTACGACCTGCCACGTCAATGAGTTTCAGTTTTCATGTGTCTTTTCTGTTGCAAGATATGGTTTTACATGATAGGCCATGCAAGCTTGCTGCAGAATCACCTCCTTTTTCCAGTCTTGGGACTGGCACTGCTGAACTGCAAGGCAATGGAGTAGCTAGTTACAGAGGGAGGGTTAACTTGAAATAAATTTTAAGTTACCGAGAGTAGCCTGAAGCTGATTGAAAATTGCCTCTGGGGTAATCTGAAATCGTATACGGGGTAGCTTGAAATCGATTTCAAGTTACCGGGGAGTAATGCGAATGGGGGGTAATTTGAAATCGCTACACCGGTACAAATACAGGGCAGAACCGGTTCCATGTCACCAAACGACTAGCAACATAGAAAAGACCGAGCACAATAAGGGGCACTAAATTATACAACGATAAAAAAAATTATACATAGTATGTACGCATTAATTCGCTACCAAATATGGAAACGTTATCGATTAATGGCATGGGGTTAGCCGAGTGCACCAACTAAACATCTAGCTCATTAAGAAACCACAGTGTCTGTCAAGGCATCTATTGACCATACATACAAGATACTTTGGTGCCTAAATATCGCTACACCCTTCCGTCTGAGTCCTGATTGTATGGACCGGAATTCACACAAGCGACTACATGTATCTTTCTCAAAGTCTTAACCATTAATAATTTCACGCATTGCCTTGGCATGGCTGCCAATGTAGAGTTCATGAAACCTTGTCCCGAATTGAAATTCCTGTTTTCCTTTCCCTCCGTCTCTATGTCTCTCTGTCTGTCTCTGTCGGTGTCTCTGTCGTTGTCCCTGTTTCTGTCTCTGTCTGTCTCTGCCTCTCTCCCTTTCTCTCTCTCCCCTCTCAATACCCATATTGATTTCTCGCATCGACCTGTTTTATCAAAAACACCCTCGAACAGACAGACCGACCAACGAGCGTGGCGAGAGGGGGTCGGGGAAGAGGGGGTCGGGGAAGAGGGGGTCGGGGAAGAGGGGGTCGGGGAAGAGGGGGTCGGGGAAGAGGGGGTCGGGGAAGAGGGGGTCGGGGAAGAGGGGGTCGGGGAAGAGGGGGTCGGGGAAGAGGGGGTCGGGGAAGAGGGGGTCGGGGAAGAGGGGGTCGGGGAAGAGGGGGTCGGGGAAGAGGGGGTCGGGGAAGAGGGGGTCGGCGGACGCAGACAGCGACTCTTGAGCGCTTGGGTGGGTTGTGTGGTGAGCGCTTCAGGAACCAGATGTAAGTTTCTGCTGGTTGTTGGTTCCATTGGGTGGAGTAAAGGGATTGGCAATGGCCGACTGATTAATTCTGATTTCTGTGGCGATGCTAAGGCGTGGCTTAGTCTGGATTAGGCTCCCTGTATGTTGGATAGTCGGTAAGTGGGCACAGGCAGAAAGGAAAAGGAATTAGGAGAATGCTGGAAAAGAGACGGAGAAGGCAAGGGACGTATGGATAGGTGGTTAGAGCAAATGTACTAAACAGGCGAAGAATAAAAGGTGAAAGAAATGGATATATGAATGGAAGATTTGAGAAACTGTTGGCGAAATAGAGAAGGGAAGGGACGAACGTAAAGAGGGTTGGAAGTGTAATGGAGAATAAAACAGAGGGAGGCTGAGAATGTTAAAAGAGAAGGAGAAAGTAATAAGAAAATTGGGGGGGACAGTTTGAAAGAAATTGAAGAAAGAAGGGAAGAATTGCAACAAAGTTCGAGAAATTGAAATCGCAATGGAGGGAGGTGCAACATTTGGAGGAGATGAATAACAGCTTGGAAGGATGGAAAGAATGGTAGAAACAATTTTCAGAAGATGGAGAAACGGAAATAAGAGGGACATGATGGGACCAGCAAAGAAATGATGGAAAGATTGAAGGGCGACATGTACATGTAGATAAGAGAAGGACGATAGGAGGAGATCTAGGGAGAGGGTGGGAGAGGGTGGGAGAGGGTGGGAGAGAGGGACGTCATATGATGGATTAGCGGGCCAGGTTTAGAGCGTGTCAGACGAATTGTCGGTCGCTGTCACTCAATCGGTCAGTCGGTTGGTCGGTCAATTTGTCGCTGGGTATTTCAGTTGGCTGGCCAAATAGCCAGCCAGCCAGCCAGCCAGTCAGCTAATGGCACACTTTCCAGTCTCGCAGGGCAGCACTTTTTGCAGAGATTGGGAACAAGTGCACGTCGAATAGCGTCGAGCGTCAGATCGTCCGCCGTAATTTATGGTAAGCCCCCAGTGTCGAATGGTCGTTACCTAGGTCGTTTCCAACTAATCCTTCCATTTCCATTGGAAATGTCGACAATTTCTTTCCAATTCTATGTCCCGTTGTAATGGGGCGAAGGACTCGATGTCGATACTTGGACTGAGTCCGACACATAGCGAGCGAGGACTGAAGGCAGATTGAATGCTTGTATCGGACATCGACCTTCGTAACGAAACAAAAGGAGATAGGCCCAAAAATATGGCAACTGGTAGGACAAAGTAAAACGAAGACAGACAGACGTTTAGGCAAACAGACAAACAAACAGATAAACAAACAGATAAACAAACAGACAGATAGACAAACGCACATGACCTTTGCTGTTCTAACTGGCAAGTAAAAGCAAGGTGAAGACATAATCCCAGACAGATAGATAGTCAGACAGACAGACAGATAACCTTTGGGGTTCTAACTTCTAGGTCCAACTTGGAGCCTGGTCGAAGACTTAATTCCAAACAGAAAGACAGACATACAGACAGACAGACAGACAGACAGACAAGCACATACATAACATTTGTTGTTCTACTTCACAGGCTGCTATTTGTATGTTTTCATCATTGGTTAGCAATATTATTGTTTGATTATATTAATATTATTTATTAATACAAATAGATTTAGACAGACAACGGGCAACCGATCATTGACATGAAGCAAAGGTTCACTCGTTTGATGGACGATAATAATAACGACGGTGTATCTTCTCTGGAGGTCTGAGCATTGGACATGCTTCGTTGTGAAGACATTGTCAGCCGCCACTCGAGCCACTGTCGCAGTCTCTAGTCTAGAACATAATTATATGTATGAGCCAGCCACCGTGTCCATCACATCCGTGTGTCCCATATCAAGGCATGCATGGCAAGGCTGTACCATATATCAAGGATTGCTTCAAAGGATTAGATATACTCTCGTCTCTTCTCGTTGAATCTGGTGAGTCCGACGGTGCCTTGATTGTCAGGTGCCACGTCTGTTGAGGCTGCGATAGATGAGATCGTTGATGGTGTCTGTCTAGCCTGTCGACCGAATCCCAAAGCACACGATGGATCTTGCGAGCACCTCACTGTGTGCGGCTCCTCGCATAAAACTATGGCCTAACCCATACGTAGGCCAACTGCCACTCTCACGCTCTCGTCGCTCTATCTCGGATCGAATGCTCTCGATTATATGACTTTAACCTATTTAACTATTCCTATGCTTAGACTGCAACAGGCAGGCAGGCAGACAAATTCCATAAAAACAGGAAATTGATAATTCTGAGGCAGGCAGGCAGGCAGGCAGACAAATTCCATAAAAACAGGAAATTGATAATTCTGAAGTCTGGTACAGAAGAACCGCAGAATTAGCAGAGAAAGAGCTTCATTTAATCAAGTATATTATTCTTAAAACGAATTAGTCACCAGAAATCCATGAAATGTGGCATCACAAGACTAATTAGATTCATCGAATTGGATCAACGTCTGCTTTGTCTTTGCAGTTTGTGTCCCATTTGACCACATCAGACGACAATTGCCTTATACAGATATAATCCAAACATATATATAATCTATACTTAGCATCATGTACCCATTGTACATTAATATATATATATATATCCGTTAATATATATAAACGATAAACATATATATATATCAACATAATATTTATATAGGGCCTACTTTCTGTATACGTAGTATCCCTATGTAGCCCAGTGTGTGTGTTGTGTGTACTGTGTATGTATACGTATGTATATATATAAATATGTATATATATATGTATATATATATATATTACATAAACGCTATATACATGTATGTAATGGTCCGGATAATTATCTGTTCATTGGAATGTTTGTCCCTAACGAGGATTTATTATCAGTCGTTTGATGGTTTAGATGGTTTGGCAGCGAATAAAAATATTCATCGAAATCGATTCGATTGCGATTTTGTGACCCTTCGTCTGAGTCCACACAATAGATGAAAGGTTTATACACGCGAATATATATATATATATATATATATATATAGATGTGAGCGACAGAAGAGAAGGCAACTATAGTATATATAATTATGTACGTTGTAGGGGGCCTAGAGGTCTACGTGTAGGCCTACGTTGTAGTTCCATTATCTTCCAACAATCGTCCCAAACCCCACCAGGTTTATCTTTCAATCAGCGGCAAGCTCAATAGGTTTTCCCATATATTTTAACATACACGCTGGTCATCAAAGGGTCACATATTATAGACATTCTGGGACGAGATAATTATGGCTTAATAAACTTATCATGTAAGTAAGACGCGCTGAGCTTCATAGTTTTACCGTGAAATTGCAGAAGATCGCTCCCGTTGGACTCGAAATCTTTCTTTTGATGATTACTTCCGGTGATCACGTAATGTCCATTGGATGCAATCGACAGAATAAGTGCAAAGCAGCTCAACATCCACTTGTTGATTGCCATTGTCATCATCGCATTGATGGATATCCTACTCCAACGCCAGCAGCAGCAGCAGCATTATCCAACCGGTCTTCAAACAGAGAAGACAGAAAATTAACCTAACTATTATGCAAATCTCCAATCAACATTCGTCTGTACAAAGTACGGGAGTAATATTGGACTCCAAAAGGTACTAACTTAATTTTTTACTCGTGAGCTTCATCCGTATATTAGGCATTCATCTGTACATATTATACAGTATGTAATGCATAATGCATTCATGTGCATATGTGTAGGCCTATGCAAGCAAGGGTACATATACGTACATGCGTGCACAAGTATGCATAGGATTGCAGCATTGAACTGGAAACGTGTTTCTAAGTACATTGTAAGCCGCGTATAGAGCATATGTATGAACGTATACAGGTGTGTATGCACGCGTTAAGCCTGGATTCACATTCGTAGTTGGATTGGGCTTGGCGCTTGTTTTCGACGGGAGTCCTTTTGTTGCTGCCTGCAGTCTCTTCTTGATTTTTATTAGTTAATGGAAGATTCCGCCTTTATAGTCATAGAGAATTACTCCTTGTTCGTAATTTTAACAGATACCAATTACACGATTCATTTCAAAAGCTTTGACTGGTTTTCCTGCGCGGGGTGCTGACGTGTTTCTGGATATTTTTTCATGATTACAGCGAGTGAAAACACATAATTATAACTTGAAAGAGTTATAATTATTCAAACTCGTATAGGATTATATCTATATATATATATATAGTGTATACTATAAATGTAGGCCATGCGCAGACGTGCGCACAAGTCTATAGGTGTCTGATGCAATGGGAAGGCCCTTTCAAAGCGATGGGAAAACAGTCGAGCGTCAATTACAAGATAGAACGGAAAAGGCCGAAAGGTTTATCACAACAGTCTTTTGTGCGAGGGATTCAACACAGATGATGCTTGCTCCTCCTTGTTAAGTGCTAATGCGATAATCACCTGCAGATATCGACTTAGCGAAGAATAGGAGACGCTGCCAATATAGGTATTTACAATTAGGTCTACATGTACCTATACAAAACAGGCCGAAGGTTATTGTCTCATAATCTGTAAGACCTTCACAATTTTTGTGGATATACATATTGATGAGTGTAAAAATATTTTTGTGTGCATTTGAGTAGGTCCTATATATCGCTGGGCCTAATATTTCCAGGTTGTGCTACATTGAGATCTGCGATAAAGATCAAATCAATCAATTGATAAGCCTGCAAAATCAGTAAATACATTCAATTGTTAATTATTTTATTTTTTCACTTAAAATAACTTGCTAATATTTAAAAATGGAGCATTGGATCAGCGTTCTCGTCGCACACTCCGTCAGTTCCTGGTGCGCCCGGAGAAGCTAATGATTCAGCATAGCAGATCAAATTCACCAGATAGGGCCTAATGAATCCTGTTCCCGTTCCCGCAGAGCAGCTCGGAACCGCAGCCGACAAGTGACTTCCAATCAAAGATATTAATAATAATAATAATGATAATAATTATTTGAAAACTAAAGGGCACATTGTGTTTTTAGGGTTTGTTAGATCCTCAGTGTAATTTTCAGCAAAGGTCATTAAGCTCATAAATGTAGCTTAGGGTCTCGTAAAGTCTAAAATCCTGCGCTACATTGATCATAGATCCATGTATATATGTATGTGTGCGTGGAAAGAGACCTAAAATGAAACGATTGGCAAAATAAACTTCAGTGGTACAACAGTTATATAAAGCAACATACAGCTAACCATGGAACAATTGGACAATTGGACAATTGGACAATCATATCGCACTCACGATGTGCAGAATACTATAGTAGGCCTAAGTCTTAACAACTCAAGTGCATGGACAAATAAAAATGATGGTTGAGCATGTATATATATATTATATATATATATAATATATATATATATATATATATAATTCGTCGGCCAAGTCATAAAGACGCCAATTCGGTGTTTCCTTTTTATATATCATTTTCCAAATTAATAACCCAATGGCCAATCACATAACACACAATGCCCGTATCAATAGAAATATGAACACTCGGCGCATACCCCGCACGATGAAATAATTTATCAGGGCCATATTAATAATAAGCGTAGGCCCCTATACACTGCTTCGCTTATCTACGGAGAAACTAAACGCATACGACTCTTCGCTTCTTCCGTCGTTATTAATCATTTCTTTCTGGCAGAAATCGCTGTAGATCGATGACGAGGTCGCCGTGAGTCCTGTCCGTCAGTCAATCTGTCTGTCTATTTGTCTGTTTGTCTGGCCCAACAGCGGAAACTGGTCTAGATATTTGACATAAAGCTACCGTTAGTTGCCTCAAGCCCGCTTTCCGCCCAAACGTATAATGCTTGCATGTATGTGTGCGGCTAGGTTCCGCGCCGGTTCATCAGTAACACTTTGATAGAAGTAAAAAACACATACCTATATATGTACAATGTTGCACATATATAAATACATATAAATGCAAATATATATATACATTATACAATTGCATATATATATATATGTTTGTGTGTGTTTCGTGTATATGAAACAATTATTAAACCAATCAAACAATCAATCAATCTATATATAATATTCATACATTGAACATAATTTGTGTATTTTACTATATTTAACATAATGTAGCATGATCTTAATAGATGTAGGTCTATACTAATGAAATGCCAATCAAACAAAAGACCATAGGCTCTACGTAACTAAGTAATTTGCTCGGCCATTGCAAGCTGTAGGCCTACGTTGAGGCTCTCATGAGCCAATCTTAGTAAAGGTGGCTCTGATAAATTAGAAGAGTTATAAAAACGGTCCCACGTAGTTCATTCAACTTAACGGGTCAACGTAAGTACGATCAATTTCGTTCGCTGTTTGTTCTGATCTTCAAACACGAAGGACACTGTTTCCCTGCTTTCTATGAAACGACGTCAAGTCGCGCTCAATGCCATCGGACATCTATCATTCGAGGTCTCTTCTATGGTATCGCAAACAGCAGCTGAGGAGAACTCGTCTCTTGCTACTCAAGCCATATTATAGAATATATATACACCTAAAGACTCTATGTGAACATTCACATACATGTATAATATCAATAAATCACTTCATGAGTAGATAAATAAATCAAATCAATCAAGTCAATCGAATCACTCAAGGAATTATGAATCAATTAATCAAAGAATCAATCAACCAATCAATCAATGAATCAACCAATCAATCAATTGATCAACCAATCAACCAATCAACCAATAAACCAATCAATCAACCAATCAATCAACCAATCAACCAATCAGCCAATAAACCAATCAATCAATGACACTTAATAAAGCGCCTCATCAAGAAATCTATTCAAAGGTTCTCCCAGTCCAACCATGGCCAAAGAAGAGAGATTTAAGAGAAGATTAGAAAGAAGATGAGAAGATCCCAGTTAAAAGACGGAGGTCCAGAGGAAGTCCATATTCAAGTGGTAGGTCCACAACCGAGAAGGCGCGATGCTGCAGCATAGCAATGCGTGAGAATGGAACATGTACTCAGTGAAAACCAAGCGTGAACGCATCACCTTTACTTATATAATTATTCGCTCTCATCTTCAACAGTCTGGAGTTCCGGAAGCACAGTCCCAAGCCTGGAAAAGGAGGAAGGCGGTGCTAGTGATCTATGTGCACATAGTGCCGTTAAATGGCAACTAACCAGCACGGATGCTCACCAACTGCATCACTGTCATTACAATCGGAGTCTTCTCGCTTCTGCAATCGATCGTAACCGTAGTCGTAAACTGCGAATATCCAAAGCGCTTCTCTAAGGCTAAGCGCGGGGGCAGAAGCTTATTTACGAGCCTTGCGTCGTCTCTGAGGGGTTGCATGGCTTTTTCAGCAATTATCATGGCTGATGATATTTAATTTGGAAGAACAATCGATTCGTGATTTGGTCAGAGGATTAGTTTGCGTCTGTCTATTTGGCCACTCGAACATAATTAGTCTCAGATCGATTTCCCTTTCCAACGCCTTTCCATCGGACTCCAGCGCCATTGTGCCTTAGCATTCGCCCAGCATTCAATGATGTACCATATTTCCAGATACCAACGCACTTAGCGTAAATGTTTTTCATACGGAATACACTTACCTCGGGAAAAACAATAATGATAATTATATTATATTGATAATGCTAATAATAATGATACTCACAATATTATAATTACAATCATAATAATTGTTATTATTCCAGATATTCATAACGGCTCTTATAATAATTATTCCCCTCCGAGGCATTACGCATCACTACTGCATTCAACATCATCACTATCAGCATCAACATCCTTATAACTATTATTATTTATATAATTATGGCTGACGTACATGTTGTGTAGTCGGATAAGTGCATGTTTCTGTTTCTGAACGTTCCTCTGTACATTTACAGAGAGCGTATTCTTACACCCATACAACAACAGCCGCGCCAGAACGCTATCCTTGACATAGATTAATTGTCTGATACAAGCAGAGCTCTGCGCCGACCTAGCTCTGCGCCGACCGGCGGCGGCGCGTCGGTCATTTTTGGTCTGCGGCGGTCGGCGCGCCGCCAACCCAAAAAATTCGGCGGTGGCGGCGGCGCGGCGTGATTGGCGCAGTGTTTTATAAGTTTTAGCAAACCTGCTTCAAAAGTTGTTCGGCAAGGTAACTTGCATTATAATGGTATGCATATTCTGCATTTTTTGCCGTTGTCTGATCTCATAATTTCTATTCAAGAGAAACAATTATTCTCAGAGACTCAGAACAGACGTTTAAGCATAAAAAGCAAGAAGCAATAATTTTATTTTCCCTTATCAAAGCACACCGAGCAGTAAAACGGGATCAGAATTCACCGCCTTTCCAGAGTTAAGGGCCGTTCACATATTATATAACGCTCAAGGGGTAGGTGGGTGGGTTCCGGTTTTGTTAGCGCTATATTGTGTAGGGTGGGAGGTAGGTTGAAGGTTTTGTTATGTAACAATTTTTTTCAGCTTGTGCTATTTTGCCTGTTTGCCTGCCAATTGGAAATTCCATGTACCATGGACCTTCATTGTTTAATCGAAGTTCACAATACTTTGTGAACCAAAACTAGCACCTTTAGCTGCCACCTGGCGAATTTATTTGACATTCGTAGTTATTATTTTATAAATTCACTTTTAACAATTTGCTGTTTACAATTTTAATAATTTCGTGTGCATAGCCTTAAACGCTCTAAAATTCAATTCTCCCTGTGCTTTGTTTTGATTCTGGTTTAAATTAAAATTAATTCACTTGAAATAATTATTTTGGTAGGTATTATCATGATGTGTTTGATTTCATTTTCTATGGTATGTGTAAATAGTTTATGTTTGCTTAAATACCCAATTGCAGTTGTAGTACGCACTCTGTATACATCATACGCTATTAAATAGGTAGAGTTGTACTGCGAAGTTATCGATAAATACCTGATAGTGCAATATTAAACCAATCCATTCTGTGTGATACTATAATGTTCATTTCTAGTGCGAAACAGGAGGGAAACTAAAATGGTACCTTTAAATAGGATGTACTTCCTTACCATGTATTATCATGCTGTATTAGTAGGAATATGTAGATACATGGTGACAATCGTTGACTACCCAATTAGTTACCGTAATTAATACAAGTGAATTTAGCGCCATTAAAAGTCCTATTATTAAGATGCAGAGGAGCTCATACTTCCGGTCTTATCATTATTGGCACAAGAGAGAACACAATTTTAAGATGTCTTTTGTTACATTGCTAATTGGGCATATGTCGATTTTTACTACAGTTCTTGAATTGGATAAAGGCAATTATCAGCTGAATCTCTACTAATAAAGTGCGAACTAACATCGTATTGTTATAAAAGTGTCAAATTGTGCAATACAATGATGTCGATTTTATGTCTTTTAATGTGCTTATAGGCTGGGGTGGGGTAGGTGGGTGGGTAGCATATCTGTTATATAATATAGGGGTGAGGGTCACAGCTGCTGTTACATAACGTTATTAGGGGTAGGGGTGGGTCAAAAATTGGGATTTTATGCGTTATATAATATGGGAACGGCCCCTTATTGGTCAATAACCCGAATGACTTCCACATGAAACCTTTTCTATCATTCTTAATTATTACGTACTATTCGTTCAACCTAAGCAGCCATTCACATTAGTAGTAGTCGTTGTAGTAATGGAAGTAGTAGCAGCAATAGCAGCAGTAGTTGTAGTAGCAGAAGTAGTAGTCGGAGACTTTAACACCTTACGGTACGAGCAGCGGCAACAACAGCACTACAATGGATAACATTTATTCGTATCCATCGCCACCAAATGGCTTGGGTCTCCCAGGGTCTCAACGTTATGATGAAGATGGAATGTCTTTTTTCTTATGTTGCCTTAGATTGTTGCGGTATGTCAACATGTTTTTGAATGAAGCGCATTTTATAGTGCATATCTCTCAAGGTCTATTTCTCTTAGCAAGCCATACTATATAAGAGAAGAAGAGGAGCAGTCCCTCAGACGAGATTGAAGTATGAAGTGTTACCGACTTCATTATCTTAGCCTCATCATACGCGGGTGGATGGCCCCCGCTGATTTGAATCCCAAAACACTCGATTTACAGTATAGTTATTAGGCCTACACTATCGAGCGTAAGATGTATGTTAATGTCATTTGAATCTAGACTTAATATTTCATTAGGTTTAGGCATGCACAATGAGCAAGATAAAATAACGCCAATTATTAGGGCCCCACTACTAACAATTATTAGCGTAATGTAAGTATATTGGTACTTACACATTTCCACAAACCTGTTGTCATCCACCAAAATGATTTGTGAATAGGGCTACTTGAAATAATCCAGGCAGTCGATTACACGGCGAAGACGGTGCTATAGTAGCACGCAAGCGAAATTAGTGTTGTCGTAAGATCATCAGTAAAACTTTTAGTGATTGCCCTAACACTGGCGGCTATGGCAGATTTCCTATGTATTGAGGAGTCGATGTCGATAGTTGGACAGCAGTGCAATTGTCATTTCCCACTGCCACCCAAGGCAGAGTGGATCATTATTTGTCCACGTGCAGCAGCAGCCGCTAATTGAATACTTAACAGTCCTCTGTAGAATCCTATGAAATATATCTGCTAAGCCTTAAACTGCGTATGAAGAAAACCAGACTTTTGTGGGCCTAGGCGTAAGTGACCTGTGACCTGTGACCATATTCCTTCCGGACAGCAGGAACATCGACTTGTGTGAAAACGCTTTGCGGTTGTGCACAGATCACGCATAAATTATCTAGGGGTCAGTGACTGAACTTTACTAGTGGAACTGTGAGTTGATATCTATAATGGAATAATGAATGGAACATATGAAAGAGGAAGACCACATAGGGAATGGCAGATGACTTTGAGGAATGGGGTAGAACAAGTCTCCACAAGTTTAAAAACGGTGTGGAGAGAAGTGGCTAGAAAGGTATCCGACACAGGTCTACGGGCGATGAGTCCAAGGTTGTTGATTGATTGAACATATACCAAGTTCACGAAGGCCACGGACAAACGGTTTATGTGGCCAAATATATAAATACACGAATATATATATGTATGTATATATAATTATGTTCATATATGTGTGTATATCGAGGTGGATGTGAATATCGTGCATAATGTGTGTGTGTGTGTGCGTGTGTGTGTGTTTGTGAGTGTCAACACATCAGCGTGGGTTCGGCGGCGCGCCGACAAATTGTCGGGGGCGGCGGCGGCGCGCGCCGAGTCCGAGAAATAGGCGCGGCGGCGCCAACGAAATGTCGGCGTCGACGGCGCGGCGCGGCCGGCGTGGAACGCTAGCCTTGACATAGATTAATTGTCTGATACTAGTAGAGTCTTTACAATCGCTCGGAAATGCATACACATAAGCAAGCATAATTTCATAGACATATTGTCTCAAAGACTCAAACGATGCGTGTATGATTAATATAAGATACATCCATTAATGGAATCTTCATAAATTCCTCAAAAGCATGCGTACATGCGTACAATACCAACAGCCTTTAAAAAACTAATAGTTTTACATACGCTAACGTTGTTATACACTCAGTTTGAAGAGGGATTTATTAAGGAAAGACATTAATGACACCTGCTTTTAACTCCGTTGCATAGCAACCCTAGCGTAATTATAGTTCAACGACACTGTATAATGGCAAAGAGCATAAGCGTCGTCCTCCTCTTATATCCAGGTTTGGGACTGGCACTGCCAGAGTGCGAACAGCTGAGGTGGAGTTTCCCATCCCATGTGGAGAATGAATACAGCAAATGTCGTCGTATCTCACCGTCTCTTCGAAATGAAAGCGACATCTGGCGCCCGACGACAGCGACGTCCAAATAAACTCACAGCACACACGTAGTAGATGGCATCCAAGCGATGACTCCTCACTGCATCTTCTGCGGCTGCTGCTGCTGCAGGAAGCCCATTAGCTGAACTATCTCCATCATTCCGACGACCACAGTGACCAAGCCGGTCATAAACCGACCACCGATACACGGACCTGCGCACGCCGCAGCCGCAATGACCGCCCGTCCGTCCAATGGTCCATTGGTAGGAGTTGCCCGTGTCCGGTCAAGCGGCACGTGGGAGAGGGTGGGGGTCATAGGCTGCAGCCACCGCAGGCACCTCCCGTTCGATTACCCTAGTCATCAGAGGCATAAGATCACGCACGTCGAACGCATTAAAACGATCTCTATTCGAACGAGACCAACCGTGCTCTTGTAGGTGGCATTGGTGCCATGGTGGCATCTATAGTGATATTGGTCATGGTAGTGGTGTTGGGTTGGAAGGGACTACAGGGATTCGTTCAGGGCTTGCGGGGGTTGTTGAGGTCATCGGACATTCGGACCTGCACTTCCTACCTGAGAACTGTTCATCGGACACAACATTGTACTCGTGGAGAAACTGGTGCCCATCGCTTAGTTTTAAGCAGCGCCTTAGAAATACCGAGATCACAATTACTAGTACGACACGAAAACATTCGGACGATCAAACACAGTCACACACGCATTCCCACCTGTACATGTAGAGAAGCACATACTCTCCGGTTCAATACTGCAATCCCATGCGTGCATCTATGCGCATATAAAACATTGTGCCTCTCCAGTGGTTTCCACAGCACACTGGTAGACTTATCGTAATCATAGTCGTAAATCCTAGACTTCTGAAGCGTTACTTAAAGGCAAGCTCGGCCAGCTCAGGTGAGATCATTTCATGACACATGAGTACAAACAAGAATGTCATGTAATAACATTTTTAAACGCGATAAGCCTTTCTCGGTTCATAACATAGAAGCCCAAATATGCAGACTTATTTGAGCCTACACAGACGAGGTTTCCTCAATTTTTCTCATACGACAGCCACATACAATCAAACAAGCGCATACAAACACATACAAACACATACATATACAGTATACAGTGTCACTCATTGGTTCATCGTACGCCTGCTATACTCGCTCGTTCTTCGGTAGAGGATCCTTTCATGAACAATTCCCTGGATTCGGTCGAAACTGACTCAAGTGAAAGACAGAAATTATTAGAATATCTGCATCTGTAGAAATTATCTACAAGAACGCATTTTTTCATCATCAATTATTGACATAGAACGATATTGCGGTCCTTGGCTTCGACTGCCTGCCTGTTTGTCTTCGTTCGTTTGTCTCCGACTGTCTTTTATCGTTCACTTGGGTCTCTGACCAGTTCTTCTCCCACCTTCTCACTCCATTTTCTTCCTCCTGCTGTTAATTCACGACTCGCTTTCTCCTTTCGACGCGATCCTGACTTTGAATGATCGACTATTCGCATTCGAAGAAAACCAAACAGTTGTCTGTAGCCAGCCATAAATAAACCTGCTATATCAATTTGCCTAGACAACAGCTGTATTTTAACTCCGTATTGCGAAGCCGGAGTAAAATAAAAGTCTCGAAAGGTTTAGCTTGCGTCTTCAACCAATACTCCTTCAGGGCCATTGGCAGCGATACACTGTTCCAACACTTTAAGAACGATCTTGAGCCTCCGTTCGAGGGCTGGGAACCAAGCACTGTCGAGAATCGGTGCAATCGGGTCTTTGCTCAGAGACTCTTGAAGGTTCTTCGACAAAAGTCGATTCTGCATTGCCATCAGATTGTTGTAAGTCGACTTTCTTAACCTGCCAAACAAAGTATTTGTTGATATAAATCGCACGTTTAACTGAACAGTTTTGACACGGAACTTTCATTAATTTAGAAAAGCACTTTCAACAGAGAAGATTGCTCAGAGCCTGTACCTAGCCTACAATAAAATGACTGAGCAGATCTGGCATTGCAAACGAAATGGCATCAAGCAGATCTTAGCAGGTAGAAGATAGGCTGCAACAAAGACCAGACCGCATCGATGTTTTACACGCCATTAAAACTGAACTTGTTTTCAACGGACAACCAATACAGTGCTTGTATAAATCAATATCATAAGCCATGCCATGCTAGACTGTGTATTTGAATAGCGTTCATTTGCATTTTATGCACACTTTCTGTAGGCTTATGGTCATTGAGTGCAGGCTTTCTTATGTATAGGCTGAATCCAGTATAAAGTCCAGTGACGAATATATGCCTATGCTTCTTAGTATGAAGTCCAGTGACGTATAATAATGTTTCTTGGTATTTGCTGTTGGGTAGGCCTATATAATGTATTTAGTCGAATGTGATTTCTAATAGATCCTCTGCAAAGAGACTCACGTGCAACACTGCTTCACAGGTGCCAGAAAAACGTGCTCTTCATCGCGATCGTGGGCACAGAACCTAGAATCAAAACGTAAATGAAACGATTTAATCAATTCGTTCCTGACATGCGAGAAAATCCCTCCAAAAATCAAGTTGAGCCAATGTAGGACTTTTGTGTATGCTGACGTTAGACCGACATCAGAGGTTAGATGAAGGGTTGTTTCTGTGTGTAATTCTAGAGATCAGAGATGCTTTCAAGCACGTTTTTATTCAGATTAAATGTCAGAAGATTATAGATCGACCTTGTAATTCAACACTTTCCAAGGAAACAGCACAATTTCCAATTTAATCTATTCATGCATGCAGTAAATAAAGATTTTTGGTCGATCTCATTTTGTTCAATTTTTTTAAAGTAACTCTGATCCAGACATCAAGTGTCTCTTTCAGCGTTAAATAAACTTTTGCAAATGCCTGCAACTTAGACAGACCTGTTCCTTTTATTACGTCACATCAATCAATCGGAATTTATATAGCGCCCTCAAAGGTCTGGGTCCATAAGCTGAAGCATTGTAAGAGTGTGTTAGACAAGACGACTCACGCCCTTCCGTGGTCGAGACGCACAGTGAGTCCATGTGCTTTGCTATTGTCGTTGATGGAATAGTGCTTGCTGTCGTAGTGGTACATCAGCGTGTCGATGACGGAAAAATCAAACAGGTCGTAGTAGTAATAGCTATTGTCGTACGGTTCTATTGTATCTCGCACCTTGTCGCAGTACTGGCGATCGTTAAATCCGACCTCACCCCATCTGTGATTAAACGCCTGTTACTTTCATTTCAAGGGATCACATCACATTCTGTTAAGTCATTTACAGAACATTTACGGCAATAAAACAGGATAGTTAAGGTCAAAGGCGCGAATGATGAAATCTTGGCGTGGGTTTTATGGCAACGAGCTGTTAACCACAACACAAAGCGAGACCCTTGATAGTTACGCCTAGCTAGGCCTATATACAAATTTTCACGTTTACCGCTAGCTATAGTATACATGTGTGTAGCCTATATTTAAATAATTCTTCATTGTTCCATACATTTCCTTGCTACACAAAACTTAAAATAGACACACTGGAATAGAACGACAGTATAGCCTCAACCCTGTACATGTATATTATATAATTTATAAAAACAACTCAGTTAATTTATATTGGTGAATCGGAAATAGCTTTCAATTTGACTGCCTGTTGGCATCTATTCCTTTGTATACTTTATTATTACATTAGCACCTGTTTTCTTATTTATTTAACACGCTATAGCGACAAACTGCATTGGTTTCAAAGTCATTCTTAGCACATTCTTGTCGCTAAAGGGTTATAAACATCTTGGCTGCGCTTCTGAACAGTCCATCCTACTAGAGGCGCTCTATAGATGCTTTACTGCAATTATTTCGTCGTTGTTGATAGAACGTGGTACACCAGCATATCGAAAAAGATTAAAGGCATCACATAATCGTAGGTCGTAGCCGTAGTAGTAATTGTCGTCTGGTTCCATTGTCTTTCGCACTTTGTCGCAATACTGCAGGTATGTTTTGTCTGTTGTAACCGGAGCAGAGGGTCTTAGGTATAACCTATAGGTCAAGCCACTGCGTAGCGACCCTGAACTAGTTGCTCATCCACAAACTTTCTGTAATGAAGTCAACTCGTTTCATCCCCGGCCGACATAAAATCCATTGGACCTGCCTTCGGGCATAATAGCTTTCTTGCATTACCCTACTTTAATTTACCTTACCTCATTTAACGTATGCTTCCTTGTTTCTCCGTCTACCAAGTCTTACCCAATTGGTATTTGATTTTATATATTGTTTTTTATTCCATTGTTACTTTGCCCTAACTGACCAAACCTTCCAAGTTTAATACTTTCAACTTTTCAGCCTAACCATGCACAACCTGCCTTACTTTAGCTGATCAAATCTGTCGTCCATGGTAAGATCTAAGCTAGGTGACCCAATCCTAAGTTACCTCAACTCACTTAACTAAAGTTTGACTTACCGTGATATCGGTTACTTACTCGTCCATGCGTGGGGTGGAGAAAGGCATGTACTTAGGGGGGTAAGTGTAGAGCTTGAGTTTTCGAGGGATCCAGTAGACCAGCGATACTTCAATGATTCCGTCGCGTGGACACATCGTGTGCTTCACCTTACAGTAGAAACACGTTCCCTGCAGACACGTCTCGTTGCCTATCATAAACAATCACATCATATAATTCATACAGGCGCTAGATAAACTCAGTCGTCACACTTCCTTCACGACTGGCACTGACTGACAAGAGATAGCACGTCATAAGAATGTAAGCATTCAGACAGACAGACAGACAGACAGACAGACAGACAGAGATAAGCACACGGAAATATTACACAACCCCACACAGGCAAACACCATCTCGTACGGCAATAGAAAAGTTCAATTTGACGCACTCGCAGGTAAACCACAATTCCCGATGCACTGGCATAAAATTAGCTAGAAATGTTCTAATTCGATGTTAGAAGTTACTACCGAGTTAACCTCACTGCACTTCACTTCATCGAACGATTACATCTGCAGTTTCCCTGAGAGACTCCCATCTTCCAAATGCTATAGCTCACGTGTCGTGCAGCCGTATTTACCTTAATAGACCAGCTTAACTTACTTCGGGTTTGCTATGTCTTTGGATGCTGGCCCATTACAGGTCATTATAATTTATTGCAGATTGCAATTCCATATGCACATTAAAAATGACAAAAGCTACATGTTACTGCGTTGCAACTTGCAATGCAATGATCGATCACATAGAGTAATTATACTAATACGCCATAAACAGTTTACTATTTTATAATCAATGTATCAATAGTTCATAATTCATGTGCTGCCTGCTTGCAATCAGCCGCTGAAGTGTATTATTGAAATGCTGCTCACCTGCTTTTACAGTGATGTGTTTGGCAACGGCTGTTGTTGCAACTGGCAACACTTCAGTGAGAAGGTTCAGCCTCCTTCCGGTCACGAATGGCGTATTGTGGAAGCCTAGAATTCTATGATAAATAAGACAATAATGTGTAGATAGATCAATGTGCACCTGGACGTCTAACCTCAACAGCAGACATAGGCTGTTTCCGTTTAACTTCGATGCCACCCTCGATTGATGTCTCTACACTGTCGACAGATCCACTTTAAAAAATTCGCTATAGGCATAGAAGTATTCAGGTGAGACTAGCTTAGACTAAAAATCAGCAATTCTTCGCTAGCACTAGCCCTAAAACACAATCAAATTCTCGTGTATGCCAGATCCAGTTTTCTCCAGAAGGAATAATAGTAAAACTATGCACTGAGAAAAAGGACAAATGCATTGCTCTTATAAAAACACATACTTCTTCATGCCACTGGCCCTTGAGACCTTAGCACCAATCAACATCAGTGGACAAATCGCTTTATCAGACCAAGACCACATTCGGACGCTGCCTATAGCAGGAGACAACATAGAAACCTACAGCAACGTCTCTTTATTACTATTCAACGGTTCAACTCTGTGGCCTTCATTGGGATTTTAAAGGAACTATTCCTAGGAGAGACGTAAAACTAACGGCATTTTTATGTTCATTTTAGACAATAGCAACTACTCCCCTGCTAATTGTGGCTTTTAGTACAGACGTTGATTAATGGAGATAATGAAACACTGAATAAGCTTAATAACGATAACAATGACACTAACGGTAGCGACAGCGATAACGACAACGATGGGAACATCAAACGCAGTAGCAATAGAAACAGCTACAGCAATACCCACTTCAATGGCAGCGGAAACGATAGCAGTTGTTATTATAAGATTAAAATTGTAATAATAATTATAATAATAGTAATAGGAAATACTACTAAATACCAATGAATAGTGACTGTTAATAAAGCTGCCATTGACTTCCATGGCAACTTTGCTTCGCTAGATCTCGACGAGTCATAGCCGACCCCATAGAAAAGTTTAAAGTATACAAATAAACATTATTGTGGTATTAAGCTATTGAAATCTTAGAGAATATTGTTTTTGTTAGTGAAGCTTCATTCAAGCCTCGCAGCATCTCCGATGACACTTGTATATCTATCAATGTTCATGTGCATAATTGGCATATCTGCATGTACAGTTGTACACCAGAAAGTAAGTTAATAAATACATTCTTTATTAAGACCAACAACTTAGTTATTTATACGTGTAGGCATACTTGTGTGTATTGTATTTAAGTAAATATAAGTGTTTTCTTAAAAGACATAATTTATTACAGACAATATCAGCTCATCAAATGTTTTCACCATAAGCTACATGTACAGGTACCAGTTCAAGAGATTATGGAGGTCAACATTCAGTCGATGTTTAAAGTTTGTTACGATGGAATACCAAGTCTTCCTTGGCGATTTACCTATGAAGGTGAAAAGCTGCGATCTCTGACGTAGGCATTTCAAATCCATAGTTGCACATGGCGCCTCTTTTCATCTGCCCCTTCTCCTCCCTACAACACGTACGGTCATAACATCTAGAACCTAACATATAAGCCTACTGTTGATTATGGATAAAGAAACATGGGTGATGCCTTTCAAGACTTCCTGTATGAACGGAATCACGGGCAGTGAAGTACTGGTGAGCCGCTGAATTGCGATGAAGAAAAGACAGAACTTCTTAGAATGGTAGACTTCTATGAAGTGTTTTTGATTGATAGATGTCGTCAGCTGCTAACTGCACAGCCTTAAAGCAGAAAGAATTGGCTAAAGATAATTCCCAGTAATTTCAATGTAACATAATGTAATCGAACATTTAGTTAAACTTATCAGCAGTTCTAACACAAATTAAATGTCTTTAAAATCAATTATATTATTACAGCAATTCGAAATAGCGTCCCCTAAAGATTGTCTAGTCAGAAGAATATGCATGTATACATCTTTACGGACAAGAAGGCGCCTACAGACAAATAGGAATGCGCAAGAGGCACATGTATTATATACCTGTATGTACTGCATGCGTACATGTAGACATAATAATGTATGTGTGCTTGTTATGTATGCCGTACTTAGTGTTTATAATGAAACTAATTATAATAATATTATTTGCTAATGCTTGTGTTCTTGTATGCATAAATTATACATAAGGAGTAGTTCAAGTTTAACGGCACTGTGTCATGATATAGATCATTAGCGTCGCCCTCTTCCTTTATTCAGGCTCGGGACGGGCACTGGCAGATGAAAAGAGGCGCCATGTGCAACACTGCCAGTGTGCATACAGTGGCGTAGTACTTCACACGTGTATAATGGAGATGAACTAACCGGTACTTTACATACTGACCAGATGACCTTGACCGCTGCCTTTTGACCTCCCTCCAAGGTCACGATCCATTTCTCCGCTGTTCCACTCTCGTACTCTCCGATGTCTAGTACATCAACACTAACGATCCTCGCAGTGGCCAACGCCTTGACCACTTCGTCCACTTCCTTCGTGTCCTGCCACAGTCGCTTCCTCGTTACCATGCGATCTGCCTTTGCCCATATGGCGTGGTACTTGGCCGCCCTTGATGCAGGGCTTTCCACTGGCACCCCCCGAGGGTTGAACCATCCCGTTGCCAGCTTGGGCTCTTCAGTCCATGGCCGGAAGAGGTTCTCGTTCAGCGGGGACTTGTAGGATACGATGCGAACAGGGTTACCGCTGTCGATCTCCTGCTCCAGTTCCGCCAGATCTACTAGGTCATCCAGTCCATCGAGGGTGGATGAGGCGTGGTTGTCGAAGAAGAACATGTAGGTAGCCAGTGTGAAGATGCAGACGAGGAGTATGTTCGTGCGCCATCTGTGGCCGCTTCCAGAAACATCAGACGAAGAAGCCATTAGAAAGGACGGTCGGGGATCTTCAGTGGTCCTGCAGTATAATGAACTATTGATGTAATGTATGTATGTATATGAACATTTATTTAGCGCCCTACAGGAACCTCACGAGGGCGCTTATAAATATATAATGTAATCGAACAGTTATATAGCGACCATCACATCTCATGCAGGGTTTCTGCTTTAGTTTGGACCTACCTTTGTGCTACTGCACCTGCAGGCTTTGTCATATCTCAGCCTGTAGTCATTGGGGTTGACAATCACTTTGCCCTGCGGCCTACGGCGACTCGATCGTTCTTTTGTTCTTTTTGCACGCACTTCCATGCCACAGAATCGGGATTCTCAGTCGTGGGACCCACCACCTCTAGAGTTCCGTTTCGTATACCTATGAAACTCCTCATCTGCATTGTTTGCCTCTCTGACATCAGTCCTTTTCAGCCGTGATTGAGCCCGAATCCGGCAGCGCCCCAGAGAAAATTTCTATAAGGGCGATATATCAAGTGAGTTTGTCACTAGCCCCGCTCGGGGAGAAGTGGACCTAATGGCCTGCTGCTGCTAATATGACTGTAACGCAGTGTTTTCATACAGTATCTTTATACACGTATAGATTGCAGCTGCAAGGTTGAACTGAGTTCAGCCAAGCATAGAGACAGCAAAATTCACCAAACGGTGTCGGATCTAGTCCACTTTCCGATGAAGGTGTAGGAAGAACGACTACATTTTGTAAGTACGTTACGAAAGCTGCGCCGCGCAAAGAAGTTAGGAGACAAAAGATGGGCAATAGAAAAGTCAGCCATTGCCCAATTTTTGACATGTCAATGGTCGTTTACTGAGGCTCCCTACAGATATACTATCTATTTGGGTTAATGTAGGCCTAACTGTATTATTAATTAATTAATCTATTAAATTTGTAATGCACGCACGATCTCTGCGAAACGGACTTTAAAGAGATAATTATAATTCCCAAGCTTCTAAAGCGCCACTTGAAAGCCAAGCACCAGCTTACTTACGAGCGCTACATGAAATTACAATAAAGTAAGTCTTGAAAGACAAGCTAATGAGCAAGGCGTTTGGGGAAGTTTGTTCCATAAAGTTTGACAAAAAAATATGCGAGTCCTGTGATGTTTATGATAAGCTTGTACAGTAGGCCTAATGTTGGCTTATCTGGATTTTTAATTATCTGACAAAAGAGTTAATCATGGCGTAAAAGGTTGAAAGAGTTGCAAATTAAGATGAATTGAAACTGTTCAGCATTGTACAATGCAGGCCTACATACATGTATGTGGTGGAAACGTGCGAATTTAGTTTAAGTTCATCCCTACGTGCAAAAATAAATACACGATATGTCTAAATGACTGCATGTCCACGTGCACGTTGTCAATTTGTATAGGGCTTACACCCTATTCTATAAATTTTTACACGAACCTGCTCCATATATATATATATAGGCCTATATATATCTATTTCTATATCTGTATCTATCTATACATGTATATATATTGTAGTCCTAGGGCTGGCGTTGTTGTAATGTGCTAATAATGGGCCTACTATTATGCTTTGAACCAACAACTGTGACTAGGATGGCTATGTTATTAATTAAGTCTAGTTAAGCTCTCAGTTAATATTTTATAAAGAACTGTTTTTGTGCAATCTCACGATAGTTCTAAAACTTGGTGTAATCGTTTCTTTTTTACTTCGAACATCCCTAGGTGGCCCTAACCAGCGGGATCTTCCGGTCCCTAATTGGGTCTCCAGGGTGAACCGATAACAGTTGTAAAATTTGTAATAATTGTCATTAATTTCTATTCTGTTTATTGGATTGCCAAATAAACGTTGATTGATTGATTGATAATGTATGTACATATATCAATCAACCAATCAACGTTTATTTGGCAATCCAATAAACAGAATAGAAATTAATGACAATATATATATTATATATATATATAGGCCTTTGCTAATAATATGCATCTACATGTACAAGTCTCCACAATAGACAACGGTGCCTATCAAACACTGTATACCCGTTTGTGTGGGCACACGTGCGTGTTTGGGTGTATATGTACCTGTGTATATTCATGTATTGTTGACTCAGGGCCTGATAGATATAACACGGATGGGCATATATATTATAACTAATGACTTAGACTCATACAACATTAGAGCTATCTATAGACCAACAAATTTAGGCATAGGTCCTACATAAGATGATGCATCGATAATTAGCTGGTGGCCTTTTCACGATTCACAGGCCTATACAGGCTGCAAATATGTACCCGGGCTAGTGCACAAATACATCTGGGCCAAAAAACGCACATCCATGCACTCAAACGTGCATCCATCATCCATGCATGCACGCATGTACCCAAAGACAGTCACTGGGCCTATGCACAGCCCACACGTATGCCTATGCCATAATATTATAGTAATATAGTTCATACACTGACCTGATTCAAATATTTTTCGTCAGTCAGAAAAGTCTTTCACGCGGATTCAGTCTATGAAGTTCCTCGCATAGCATAAAACTCATTAAATAGTTTTTCGTAGGCAATAAAAACACACAACTGCTCACAGAATAGAACATACTGCCGAGGCAGGAGCTCCACGTAGGCCTGCTAGCTCCGCATATGAACGCTGTTTGAACTCGAAATTTCGACAGACAACGTGTGAGACTCAGATTGCTTCTTCATGCTTGGCCGCGTCCAATGCGTTGCTACGGTCTAGTCACCACTGAGCTGAAAAAAACCTGAGGGCGGACGGGAAATACTTGCAAACGATATGCCACGCTAGTAGGGACCTATTGGCCTACGCATAAGAATACAGGGCCTACCCGTCCTACCGTTGACTTTGTGTGGCATAGTGGCCGATCGGTTAGAGCGGTCAGCCTGTAGCGCTCAGTGTGCCCTGAGTGAGCGGGTTCGACCCTCGGCCAGGGAGTCACTGTGTATACGGACCTTGAGCAAGTCCTTCGCGCACAATTGTTCTGCAGTACAGTTGCAATTACGCCGTCGAGGCGTATGAGGACGTAAGTTGGGCGCTTATATCCATATATTTACTTAATTCGTACTCAAATATACAATTACTGAATAGTGCCAGGTTGCTAACAATATTAGTTACGGCATTCTGTGTTGCCTGAAAGTGTTGATTGATTGACTGATTGAATGATTTTGTTCGCTTGTTTAGTATAAGTGTTGCAACTTAAACTGCTACAATGCGATGTTTCCATTAGCTATTGTCTCTAAATAATTATGCCCTTTAATATTGAAGCAAATGAGTGAAATGACCTAACCTCACCAATAAACCACTCCTCCTTGTCTTTATCCTCTGCTGCGACCCAGAATAGTTCTATAATGAGGACCCATATTTTGTCCAGGGGAGTGGCCTTTACAAATACCTCTACGGTATCTAGACATATGTATAGGCATTTAGAGAAGATTCTGTGTGCCTCTCTGCCTGTCTGTCCGGCTATGCATTTGCACAGTTTTAGAGCTATTGACTCGAAACCTACGCCGTTGGTTCGAGGAACACCTGGGACATGCAGTCGAGGGGTTGGTGAAGCCCGCGGCCGCCATCTTTCTGTTTCCAGGGCTAAAAACCTGTTTCAGGACCCCCAAGGAAAGTTTCCTTTTCAGTCGCCAGGAGCGTGTCGACGAAACACCTGCTCCACATTTGCCGACATGTGCACGTGATATCTGTCTGCCACACCTGCTCTTCTTTTACACCGTCATGAATGAATGAACGGTTTGGGAGACATCGTATATGTAGCACGTTGGCCTATACAGTAGTTGGCCATCGTTTGCACAATCGGTCAGATGGGTATGCACTAGCTGTCTACGCATCCTGGGACACCCAGTAGAGGGGTTGGTGAACCCGCGGCCGCCGTCTTCCTGCTCTCCAGGCCAAAAACCTATCTCAGCCCGTGCAACTTCGGGTTCCCCAGCTAGCTGACCCTATATATCAGCGAGCATTGTCTCTCATTCAACTGCAGTGCACCTCTTACATAGCCCCAGGTTCCGCCAACGTAAGAGTTCTAGATCTCCTTTAAGAAGAATCAGCTACATGTAGGTAGCGGAACTTAGCTAACTTCAATTGAATTAGATTAGAAATTCATTGACGATCTAATATTTACCTGTAGACCCTACCTACTCTGATCCCTAGGCTTACTCACTTAACCTGAATCATCTATCACCACTTCAACTTCTCTGTCCACCCTACATCTAAGTCTACTGTCGAAGCATTAAGGAAAATTGATGAAACCACCGAGTTTCTACGGTATACATGTCTCCGTATCAGTGTTGGCATTGGCAAAATTTCAACGATGATCAAACATGATGTCAAAACCCGTGTGTCACTTTCTGCGTAGCACTAATCCAAAAATAGGAGACAGGGTGGCGGGGTTGGTTTCCTTATAAAAGAAAGAAATTTTGGACACACGTAGGCCTACAGCAGCGCCTATTTTTTCTTTCGAAAGTGATACGAATAAACAGCTGTTCTCAAAATTTCTAGATCTCCTTGTTCACAAATAATATCATTATCGATCCCTAGGTTAAGTTGCATTTTCTATGTGCCCTCTTTACTATAGGGTAGGCCTACTATAGTCGTCTATTATCACTAAGTCCATTTGATAATTGCTTTATTTCTCGCGTCATTAGGTCTACTTGAATTTCGAGTTACGGTGTCGCCTGCTTAGTCAGCCTCATTTGAGGTGATCCTGTTCAATAGCCTATTATATAGCTCCTCAGCCTCCTTGCCAGTAAATCCGCAATTCGTATTGAAAGACATCGATCCAGTCCTTTAGTCTTTACCTTTGTGTTCTTCTTTGAATCCAGCGTGATGTGCAAAATTACAGATTCAGCTGAAGGAATATAGATCCATTTGGTTACGAATCAATTTCATACGTGTACATGTATAAATTAAGTAAGTATATAAGTAAAATTATAGGCTATGTACTAATTATAAGATTAATAGGGCCTACTGAGGCACAGAGCCTGAGAAGCCAAGTTCAATACCCACTGATATTGTCGTCAGTTTGAAAATAAACGGAAATTATTTTCAGGCTATTATTATATTATAAATATTATGAATATTCAGATCATGTATGCTTAAGTCTTTCACGATAAATTACCCAAATCTGCCTCTATCAAATTGATTAAACGAAATCGTCTAATTCAAAGAGGTCACGGCATGGTACACTTTAGCTAGTTGCAGGCAGTTGTATGTTAGGTTGGATAAGTTAAAGCGCTACAAAAATAATTAAAATACAAATGACGTCATGAATTTACTGATTTCATTATTTTTAACAGCGCACAGTGCGTCCACTTCTTAAGGTTTTCCAAAGATCTTGGGATCTTAGGTATGGACTTGGGATTTAAGAAGATTTGTCCTGGAAATCACGTTTGCGAGAGTTAGGCCCCTATAGGTAGGTTAATGTGATGTGATCGACATCAGCTATCGCAGCGCACAAAACCAGCAGCGGTCTCAACGAGCGTCTGAGAGCAAGAAAGTCTTGAGACGTCTCCGAAACTGGTAAGGTGACAAGACTTGTATTTCCAGGCGCAGAGACTATGGTTCAAAACTGAGGGCCAGTGAGGGGGCTAACATAGGCAAAGCTTCTGGATTAGGTCGTAGCACAGCGTATACTTGCGCGAAACAACCAGAATGCCGGGAGTGGAACCTTTTGCAGGTAAAGAAGACACCAGGGTGCAAAAAATCTCAGGTATTCGTTGGGGTTCCTCAACTTGCAGTTGCGCATAAAGGAAATTAAGGGTTTTGAACTATACAGTTAAGCATACACCGTCGAATTGGAAGCCAATGAAGTGTGTCTCAAATAAGTCCGGAAATAATTATTAGCTAACTCTAGAACACCGCCTATGAGCCGAACAGTAGCAAGAATGGACGGAAAGTTGAGGGAATTGCTGAAAGAAAAGTGAATCAGTCGCCAATGTATTCTGCGTTCACAAATTCCACCCAAGTGCGGATTATGGGATGGACTAATTTAAAGTCCTACTGATAGCATGATAAATGAGAGAGAACTGCGAATGGAACGAAGTTGACGCAGATCATAAACGCATAATTATCATATTTCAGCACAACTTTTTCCTTTTACTACTCGCGATCTTAACCAATATGAAACTTTGTACCAATATCTTGAGGGTTCTGAAAATGAAGAGTGGTAGCACTGGTAGTGCAACCTTTATGAAAGATTGATCCTTGGTGGAAAATTGATAATATAAGTTTAAATTGTGATTATTTTTCATCAACTTTCATCCTCACAGTAAGTCGCTTGTTATTTCATTGCTAGCCTATATTCTTGCTTATCATTTGTGTATATTAGGTTGGGGAAACTACAGCTGGCCTTGGATATGAAGCTAATCTTGAAACATTTCGGATGGGAGTAGGCCTAAAACGTAGGCCTATGTGTCGTATAAACGGTATCATGTTATATATATATGTATATGTATGTATATATATATATATATATATATATATATATGAGGTAGTTGGTGTATCTATATAGATTTATATAGCACCTCTCACTGAGTAACTATTTAGAGATGCCTTCAGCATGGAAAGCCCGAGGGAAAAGAAATTCCTTTAAAGAGTTTGAGGCCGATAGAGAGAAGCCAGTCTACAGTTTAGCCTTTTATGCTTGCGTGTGTGAGGGAATGTAAAGTCATCAAACTGGCTACTATCGATATGTATGTATGTGTGTTAGTCGACCTGTTTCGTCTGCCTAGATTAGTATTTTCTGCATCGCGTTTCCTCTTTCATTGTGTTTTGCATGCCTTGAAGCATCCATTCTTTGCCATGGAGGCGTTATGTAAATGTATAGATACAATGCAGTACAACAACGATTTTGTAATCCTAGTTGGGCAAAATAATTTAGTCATCAAACGACCTTCCTACATTTGAAGATACAGATGGTAATGCATACTTGGATAGGTACATATAGGACCTACATGCAACACATTATTATGATAGCATTTGTCAAAAAATGTTGGAGTGGCCTATTTCTGTTCTATACTGAACTGAGAGGCAGGACACAGCAATCAAGGCACAGTACTGACCTCTCCAAGGGGTCAACACAGCTCATCATAGGACCCGCTTGATATGGATTTTTTTCACTGGGTATTTCGGTTTTCGCTTGATATGGATTTTTTTCACTGGGTATTTCGGTTTTCGCTTGATATGGATTTTTTTCACTGGGTATTTCGGTTTTCGCTTGATATGGATTTTTCTCACACTACAACCTCTGCTGAGGTTGTAGTGTGAGAAGGGTTTAGAAAAACATAATTACAATACTGTAGCCATGCCATTAGCATAAGGCTAGTTAGTTGACAACACATACAGAATGTACTGGTTGTCTTATATTGCCTTATTGCTGGTTTCCTCCTTCTAACCATTTTCTAAATCCTAATATAACCAAAACTTGTAAAATTGGGTAACCTTGTGCAGCTCTTGAAACATTTCCCTAGCATTTACTTAACTGCAGAAGTAAAGTATGACTCCAACCTTTGCCATAGCCATATGCTAAACCCTGCATAACATAACCATAACTTCAGCATTACATTAGTCAAACCTTAGATTTATTTTCGTTTTATCATAACTAATTTTACTGACATGATTTACTGTGTGTAAGTTTTTCATTTCTATTAATTCTATTGATCATGTCTTATATTTCCTTGTAACTCTTTTAACTGCAGCTAATCACAGAATGTCTTGCTACATATGGTCCCATACGATTGCACCAACAAGGGCATTGCAAGATATATGTTTAAAGATCTCAACAACGCTGGTATCCCAACGTTCTTCACTGGAGACGTTCCGGAAGAGAAAAGTGAGTAGCTAATTTAAACTATAGGCCAATGCCGTACCAGTATATTTAAGAACTATGCTACTAATTTTCTTGGCACATGACACTTGACAGCTGATTCAATGAATGGTGTGACCATTAAGACGACACAACTAAATTTAGTCTGTGGTCTGTATAGACCATAGGGGAGCTGCAACACAGCATGGTATAATGATGGGTATGTAGTGGTGGTGGTGGTGATAATTTAATTATTTGTAACAGAGACTTATTCAGTGCTTATCTATACCTATCTATCACTTCAGTGCAGTCACATTTTGTTGCACCTTTTCCACCAATAAAAATCATCTGCAAAGATTTGCCATTCCAAAAGAAAACTCCCCTAATAATTATTCGTAATCTCAAGGGATCATGTGTACATTGGGGAAAACTAATAATAATAATTATATAAGTAATAATAATAATAATAATTTAATAATCATTTTATTTAAGCAAGGATGACTCTTGATCCCATTAATAACACTTCATTTTTTTTCGGATTTAGATGATGCCTTACTCAACCTTCCAGATACTGTCCGGAAATGATGCAGTTGTCTCTTCCAGCATCTTATTATTGCAACTCTTCAGTGCAGCAATGCCAATGTCTTCCATGGCACTTTTGTTCGTGTCTGAATTTGAAAAAATCTGACCTTTACAGCTGCTTTTTCTCTGGACATTTTTCGACAGATCATCCCGTTTCTCAGGAAAAAAATATAAGTTTATTTAGGTAGTATCTGAGATGCCTGATACTTTTCTGACCTAAACGCATAAGCCAATTCGTTTAGTTGCCACTATATTGTGATGATTTAAACACTCCTCAACAAAAAGATTGATTGTCGATTCGTCGACTAATGCCTTGTGGCAAAAGTTAAATAATTGACCTGTGATAAAGAAAAATAGGCAGGCTTGTCCCACGCTATAAAGAGCGAGTAATAAAAGAATTAGTAAAACTTTGTGAAGAACTTTGTGACCCATTGCAAGTATACCTACAACCAGAATTGTGAAATGAATGTTTTTCTCTCTAGAAATCGACATAATGTCGGAGATTGTGTCAGCCCTAGAACGAATTGCGGTATTTATACCGATCCTATGTGCTGCATCTGAGCAGAATCGTACATCAAGAACGGGTTCGTCTAGTAATTTCATAATTACGTAACGTAATGCTTTCTATGTAGTAACAATTTTACCCTCTTCTTATATTTTGTAATCAAAGTAAGTACTGATTTTTCTAGTAGCATAGTAGCACTGAAAATGGTGAAGAGCCTGCATACAACTCTTAGCCTGCATATATCTTCTGTATGACCTTGGGATCATGGACAGCAGATGAACTGGTCTAGATTTGTTTCACCAATACTATCACGGATGCTGATTCATTCTGTGGAAAAATTACTCTGCCTGATAGCTTTACAGCCATTCCAAACCTTTGTCTTTTCCTACCTACATAGGCTTGTGTATATTCATGTTTTTTATTAATTCGAACTGACACATCACGGTTTGATTACAAGTCATTGTTTGAGCGGGTTTATACAAGTTATTACAGGAGTCGAATTTAACTCTATGGCAGCCATGCTCATTTTACCGACGCCACTCAGCGAATGAAAGGCTGAGTCGACCTTTGGGAGGGTAGCAGGATTTGATCCCATATCCACGCTGATCGTCTGCTGCTAATGCCAGAGTGTTGCCATTCACCTAAACCCCCTCCGACACTGGTGATAGACAAATACAAAGCTAATGGTGTGGAATATAAGTTTTATGAATGCAGCTATCGCTAATTTATCATCTGTGTTGATATTGACTGTGAATGTTTGTTATATAGTCTACCTATATGTATGTATGACTTGTATGTCTGTCTGCATATACATGTATGCGTGTTGTTCTGTGCATGGCTTTGAGGAAAGATATACAGATGTCCGATAGAGAGATACCTGGTGAAGGTAGATAATGGACTATAATAATAGATAATGAGTGGTTGTGCATGGTCGTTCATCCATTCATTGTGGGTGAATGAATTAAAACTAGGATCGTTGTGTTGGTTATCTCCACATAATTTTGTATGTATGCATTGTATATTTGTATGTATCTACTGTTTGTATTGCATTGCATGTGTGTATGTATTGTATGTATATATTTTTGTATGCATCTATTGATGTTTAAATCGATATATATATATGTACTGTATGTCTGTATTGTATGGTATATTCATACATACGTGTATACATTATACATGTGTCCATTGTATGTATGCGACTATAGATGTATGTATCTATGCACTTTATGCATACATTTGCATGAAGGTATTTACATGTTCAACAGAGCACGCTGTACCGCTGTACCGTAGGAATGTGCTGTGGCTCCCATAATAATGTCTTTGCTTGTGCCTCTTCTGTGAGGTTGGCCAATTAGCATAATCATAATTACTTGGAAATGATTTGGGTTGTAATCGCTGTCTTGTCTCCAACAGAACTCGTCGTTTCATTTTCTCGTCAGACGACGATTGTTCCTGTTCTGGTGGAACCAGAAGTTCCTGTTGCAGGATTGCTTACTGGAATAAGGATCAGTGATGTAACATCGTCTGTCAAATACGAAGCCGAGTTGCCGGAACTTATAAAGACCATCCGACCTCTGATTCCGGGTAAGCTGTTTCAGGTATCCACACGATTAATAAATGGTAGGGAAAATATCTCATGAAAGTTTTCTAAAGACTGAAAAGTTTGTTCACCAAGAACAGTTTCAGTTTTATGTTTCATCTGAGAAATGCGATCAGGTAATCTTATTGAATAATGTTTACGTGTGGGAAATAAAGGCTGATTTTAAGTATTGTGACTGGCGAGCCAAGGCTCAGTTTTAAAAACCATGAGCCCGTATTTGAAAACTTTGCCGAGCAGTAAGTCAATGCACATACTTAAACATGGGTTATGTGTCCAATATTTTTACGAATTAGTTATTGCTTCACCCAAAGAGTTGAGATTACTGTTGTTTCAGCAGGTTTTGCTACACAAAATCAAAACAGTGTGAGCTACCTTGATCAAGGCGAGTTGACACTAATCCATTTGCGAGAGTTATCCTTAACTAGTTGGGGCCATAACATGTCTAATTCTTTGCATGTATACACGTGTATGTACATGTATGTATGGCTGCCAAGTCAGATGAATGTTTTGTAATTACAATGAACGACAGAATATTGTGTAGTCCTGTTTGCAATTGGATTCCTTTAAACCCACACTGTCAATGTCGATCCATTCTGGCACTGGAAAAAGTTCATACTATCACTTCTGTTATTAAATAAAATAAATATGTATATTTTACCTGCAATAATACAGAATGCTATTAAATTCAGCATTGAGTGATATATTTGTTGGCTTCTTTACTCGAACGTAATACATTGATGGAACAAATGTGATTTCTGAACTATGAATCTGATGTAGTCGTTGCCTTTTTAAAGAACATCTGAATAATTCAATGATGATCTGGTTTTTCTGCAGAAATTGTGGTTTCTTATGACATGACATCTGGCAAAGCAACGGGATTCGCAGCACGCTGCTAAGACGTATAGGCAACATTTGGTAAGAACAGACTTAACATTGTTAACTGACATAATCCCATAAACCTGTCAATACATGATGGGAAATATGACCAGTTCTTAGAGAAGCAATATAAATAGACCTGCCCTCATATATATATATAGTTATACACATTCATTTTCAACAAAATAGAATACATATTTTATTATGCATTAAAAATAAAACCGAGTATTTCGTCTGGCATATAGGTGATTTAAATCATAACTTGATATGTATATGATTTGCATTTATGTATGATTTACACTCTTCCCTATGACAAAGAAAATGATGTGGCATTTGCAGAGTGTTTGGACAAAGACAGCTTTGCAAGTGAACACTACTAAGCTACAATGATCCCATGAGCTGCCTATATCGACAATTGTATCTATGCTTGTTCAACCTCGACAGAATTATTGCTAGCTTTCTATGAATATTTTTTCTAAATGTTCAGATGCTTTAGTCGTCTTTTAGTATAAATTTGTTTAGTTTAATCGAGACCGTTTTACCTACAAGTTAAATGTTTAACATAACCAACCCTCTTCCTAGATGAACTTCATTGTGTCATCCTCCTATGAAGCATGGCTCGACTTCAGATCTGTTAGATATTATTTAGCACCATTAAGATAAGTTCCTAATGATGTCATTATGTACAAGTGACATGTGTAATGTTTGAATTTTATTAAGCGACTAGAAAAAAAAATGTTAGGCATCTACTCTATCGAAGCATGTAGTGACCTTTGGGTACTGACACTTCAATCATTGCCTAAGATCAAAGCAGAATGATTGAACTAAATGAAACTAGTACTTTATTTTTCAGCTCAAAACTTAAGAATCACAGCAATGTTTCAACCAGTGCCAAATAATTTGTTTAAACTTTTGAGTGCAAGCCTTTATTCGATGTACATGGGTGATATACTTTTGCTGACTCCCATTGAGCATTGTTTTGCAGTATTAAGATTTATAAATGGGTCGTTTCTTTATATGGCAAATAATCAAAAAACAACTTGACTTGACTTAGTTTAATCAAATTCAAAAGTCAGTCAAAACTCTGACAGAATTTGACTGGACGTTGTCTGTAATTTATATAGCACAACCACACGCAGCTGTGCACCAAGAATTTGTAAAAGGTCCTTAGAAAGCTATTGCCTATGGAGACCAGACCCTTTCCAGGACCATGAGAAAATCTAAATACCAGAAAACTCTCTGTCCATCAATGTTTATCTATCGGATGTCTATGTTTACCATATAGCAGTGTGGTCTCACATGCACCCATTTGGGCATGCTGACAAGTAGAACACATGTTCAACACTACAATCTATGCCTTCACGATATACATATACATCAGTGTTGAAGAAATACGAACTCATCATCAACACAACATTTAAGGTAATGGTTTGTTCATTTAAGTAGAAATCTTTGTATGCCACCAGTGTTATTGGAGGTCTTTTCATTGGAACACTGAGGTTTTGGTCAAGCCCATATAGCCATTTTCACTAGGCCCAGAGCAGACCTGCATTGTGCCACTGGTAGCAACTGTGTGCCAAACAAACACAGCTGACAGAGAAACTAAGAGAGACAAATCAGTTTCAGAAGTATTTTCAGCATTAAACAACTGGTTTTGTAGGCAGTTTCACAACAGATTTCAGACAGCTAGTTTATGAACTGTTTTAAGGCATTTTAGCAGTTGGTATCACCAAATTAACTTTTATCAATCAACTATTTGAACAACCAACCTAATTTAGAAGAGATTAACTTCAGAAGAAGCTCCATTTAGACAAGCATTTCTATGTATTCAAAATCTTTAGCACAAATCTGAGAATCCTGTGTTTCCATTTAAAAAAAAGCTGGCTTAAACATTGATTAATTCCAAATAATTAAACAAAATATTTTATTTAAAACCAGCATTTAATTACCATTTCACTAATGTGAAGAGACTTGAAAATCCAGCACATCAAATTAACCTTCTCTGTTACAAGGATTCTGTGATAAACTTGCTCTGCCTTCATCCAAAGCTTCATCCTATGACCTATTGCTACTCCCATTTGTACATGACTATCATTTAATCAAAACTTTATCATCAGAAATAAATCTGTAAAAAAGTAGAATACAAAATAAATAGCACCAGTTATCATTTTCTGAGGTCTTTGTGTCCTGATTTCTCAACGCAGAGCAAAATGAATTCATTTCTACAAGAGTATTTTTCAGCGTCGAGAAGTTTCCTCCGGTTGAGCGAACTTCCGAGACCCTGGACTGGACTGGCTCCAGACTGCCATCCGTTGCAGTAGGCATCAGTCTGACGCTCTCCGTTCACACTTGAGCCATGCCAGACGACTTTTTCAGACCTAAAAAAACAACAGCTAGATAAAACCTCAAGTCTTTTTTGTTTTTCTGCAGCCTGGCTGAGAGTAGGGAACTTGAAGAGGCTCTATATAACTTTTCCGAATGAATGAAAACAATTATACAGAGCAGAGGCGGCGATCTCGCTTGACAGGTGGGGGACACCCAATGAGAGGAGTAGGATATGTGGGGGGACACACGTGTAAATAGTCCCCTCTCTGTAAAAGGTGGTGGGACTTGTCCCCCTCGACCATTCCCCACGGGAGTGCCGCCCCGATACAGAGTGTGATGGCCTTACAAGTTTGAATCTCAGGGAAACTGTTGCTTTACCACATAATTGCTAAGGAAAAGTTGTCAGATTGCTGCTGCTGGTTGCTTTTAGCTAAGACATCATTTAGCTATTGGGCATCAATTATGAAGACTTTTTGATGACCATACCTAATGATCAATGTTTCCTCTGATATTTTTATATGTGCGTGGAACAGGTGGTCGTTTGAGCAGCCTCATTCAGCGGTGCACAAGTTTCAGTAGCAAATACATATGATTCGTATATATTTACTATCAAAACTTGTGTGCAGAATATTTTGAACTGATGTGCTAAATTTTCATGTGGGGTGCACAGCCGCACACTTTAGGTACTTTATGATGTGTTCCTAATGATGCACAAATTCATTGATGTTGTTGTTGATTTTTTTAACGACACCGTTCCGTATCCAAGATGATTTCGCCAGGCATGGGACTGGCACTGTCAAAATCCAAACAGTGGCGGAGTTAAAATATTCATAGATCTTTTCATATGATATATAAATTCGAAAATATCTCCATAACAAAGGTATGGCTTTACTGGGAACTAAGTCAATAAGTTCACATACTGAGAAAGAACAATCAGCTTTGGGACACTTGTTGCTAACCTTCAAAAACGTTCTCAGCATGTTAAATGTGCCAAGTCAATTATGGATTTTAGACCATGGCTTAAAACCTTATATGCCTAACAGCGTGTTCTTTTGAAGGCTGCTTGGCATCAGAACATGCGAGGACATACAATATTGGCTTTTCTCAATAAAGATATTTCAGTTTTACAGTTCCATTAAAACTGGCAAAATGTTTTAAATTTATGATATAACAGCATATATTATGTGTGAATGAGATGTTTACTGACCATAATGAGTCTGTTAAGACATTTCGTCCATCAAACGAATAAATGGAGATGTTTCCGTCGAATGGCGCTCCATCACTTTCAAATATTTCATTCCATGAGCTGAAGAGTAGTTCATCCTGGCCACAAAACAATACATCCCACAGAAAAAATTCATTTAACAAATCATCATTGAAAAATTATATACCCATTCAAACCTTGTTTGGCTGAAGGCCTTGACCCACATCATAAAGGACTTAAAGGTTTAAACATTTTCACCATTTTCAGCTGTTCTTTCTGGTTGATCACTGGCTAAGGAATGGCAACTATTCATATACTCTGGCACAGATGGTGGCTGCTCCACTGAATTCTGTCCCAACCAGAAATTAATTCATGAATATCAGGAAGTTTGTAAATAGGCAAAGTGCAAAATAGTTGACTTTAGGAATAACTTAAATAATAATAATATTTACACTTACAGTTAGGAATAACTTAAATAATAATAATATTTACACTTACAAAGTTCATTTGAAGCAATCATTTATTAATGCTGTCCCAACCAGAAATTAATTAAGTATTATAATAATGGTGCTACAGAAGTCGCAAGATTAGAATAATCAGAACAAATAATTTTAGCAGCTGTGGAAGGTGCTAAATAAATGTCTGCTTGCATTACACTTTTACAATTACATTATGTATGTATGTATGTATGAGGCTATTTATATAGCGCCTTATAAGAACCTCTCGAAGGCGTAATATATGTAATCTTTAAGTCGTTTAACAATTGCGATCTAAATTACATTAATTTCAAATACATTTATTTCTTACATTGATATTTACAACGGGTAGACGTCGGTCTTCCTTGCGATGGACGATAGAGTTGAGGTCTTGGACTCGTGACGACAGAAAGGCAACATATGTTCCTCTCAGCCCAGCTGCAATGGCCTCTTGGAAACAGATCAGATCAGCTCCACTAACTCCTTCCATGTTCCCAGATATTGGCGTGTTTGCAGCCACAAGATGCAGCTGGATAAATGCAGACACTTTTGTATGAGTATAATTATTACTATCATTATGTAGTCATAGAACGTCACTAAATAACAATTTCAATGCCGAGAGTGCATCTGAATAGTTATTCTGTGACAGGCAATATATAAATCTAAAGATACAATACGATAACGACCAAGCATCAATCGATGGTGTTGAGCAATTGTTAGTGAAGGACTTGCTCAAGGTCTCTACACAGCAAACGACTTAAGCATTACAAGGCGAAAGCCCTTAGATTGTGTTGGACACAATAGACCTTTGTCTATTGTGTCCAACACAAACGTAAGCATGACATGCTTACACATCCCTACAGAAACTTTCAATAGCATGGTTGACAGATGTTCAAAATGCCATGAGAAATAACTAAGTGACCATTCTCAGCCTTTGTAAGTGTAAAGTAATGGAAAAAATTTGTTTTCAGCAGTGCACTTCTTTCAAGTGCTGTGCAGGTATTTCATGCAAAACTGAAAGCACACTGCTTAAACAAGTAAATCCTGTCCTGATTTTTCCTCTCTTCCTTATCTCTTCTCTCACAGCTTCAATTCTAAAAGCCATCCACTGTAGCTGTCGGAGTTCATCTGCCCTAATCCTCGGTTCCTGATCTGGAACTTATGATCATGATCCTACTGCCATCGAATTTGTTTTGACTGAGTGCTTTGTAAAAACACTGCCCCAAAAACTTAGATTTACTTTGGGAACTTAGAACTCTTGAGATTATAATTACAGATAAGTCTACAGCCTTCCAAAGAAATGGAAAAGAAAAAATTCATTAAAAATCTCAAGTTTTTGGTCTCTTTGGAATGATGAGATGCACTTGCACTTGTTAGCAAGAACTTGTCTTGATTGCTGAAGTTACTCACTAGACACAATCACAAGATGCATATGTCATATCACAGTAGTAATCTCCAAACTTCTAAAGCGCCACTCGAAGGCCAAGCACAGGGCACCGACTTATTCATGGGCGTAGCATCAAGTCACAGAGGTTGTATGAAGGGCAATCCAAAGGAGGTCCGAGTCCGGTATTAAGTGTCATACCAACAAGTCTGCATTGCAATCTCTGATTTACAATTTCTAATTTACAATTATCTCCCACCTTTTTCCCACCAGGATCAATATTTTCTGTTGATCGGATGTTCTGACGTCGCGATTTCACGGATGGCTTGGTCACCGAAGGCGGCTAGAAATACAATAGTAACAACGTCAACATGTGATTATAATTAATAAATATTTTATTTCTATTTTGGTTTACTTTTTAACTGAAGCACAACTACGACAGTTTTACCTCCATATGATGTTCAGTTTAACAGTGTAAATGAAAATGTAAACAAACAGTTTAAATCTTACCAGACAACAAAGCCACAACAAACTAAATGTAGAATTGATTAGGTAAGACAACAGCCATGCAAAAAGTCTAAATCAAACACAATTTAACAAGCAATGAATGCTTTAAATACTTACAGTTGGAAACTGAGGAAATGTCGATATTACATGAGTGCCAAACTATAACACAAAATGAAAACACAAATTGTAATCGGCTTGGTTATGGGCATTTAATCCATTTTAAAGAAATTACCTTACATAAATTACTACTGAATAAACTATTCTTTAAAACAATGTAACATATAAGTTTGCAATTCATATTAGAACTTACACATCGCACATTCGAGTCTGATCGAACCCATTGAGTTCCATTGCATTGCTATCCTTATACCCAAAGCATCGATTGCTGAGTTAAGCAGTTTTGAGAGCTAATGTAACTAATACATGAACTCCCTGATATACACTATATACTATAAAATTACATAAGCATAGTTCCTGTTGATTTCTTGCTTGAAAACTTATTGATATAGAACTCTGTATCTGCCAAGTTTATTTACTTCACTTCTTATTTAGGTCTATATATATTATTTGCATTTTACTCACTAACATGTTGATGATAAGAAATGTTGCTTTAAATTATTTCTTTTCTAGTTAAGTTTTGGGATGCTCATGAAAAAAAATCCTAAGCAAGTTCACATAAATAATAACTCTGTAATGATTATCATGAAATAGAGGCATTGTTCGTCACGCTAGCAAAAAGCTTGTAAATTGCATTGATGGATATGACTCTGAATTACTTACCATTGCTTCCCTAAATCCATCCTGAACTCGAATGTAGAGGGCTTCCTTGCTGAGCACAAATGCCATGACTCCCAAAGGCAAAGTCGGCGCAACCTGTTGAAGGTCATCCACCTCGAAAAATGTCATAACCTAAAGCACAATGCACCTAGCTTTAAACCACCAAAGAAGCATTTAAAAGCCGACATGCTTACTTACATTCAAAATAGTCCAGCAGTGCCAGTCCTAAGCTTGGATAAAGAAGGAGGGCTACGCCAATGATCAATGTTATCACACGGTGTCGTTAAACTGAAACCACTACTTCTAGATTCAAAATACCCAAAGTTTACCTTTCTAATTAATATACTTGCTGCACTCATCAAACAGATGGCTTACCCCATTAATGGAAAATTCCGTATTTTTGGGATGATCTCCTTCTGTCTTCTGTGGTGGCTCTGCCTCAGTATCTGATAAATATGGATGCCCTGGAATTCCTGGCGGTCCAGGGGGACCAGGTGGACCACGGAAGAGCTTCTCAAACAGAAGATTGGACAGATCTGCACTGGAAAATGATCCGGGAGGACCCGGATGTCCTGGTGGTCCCTAAACAATGAAACAAATGTCATTAAGTGGAATACAAGATGCAAAATCTGTTGTTTCTGGACTAAATAGAAATATGTCTTGTTATTTTCAATGTTATTTAGAGAAATGTGCCCAATTTTAATTCTAGTGTCCAAAATAACCCATCAGACTAAAATTCCAGAAATGATCATCTGAAAACTGTATTTCCAAAGAAATAAATAGATATAAATTTTAGCCTAAAAGCTACGAATGGTTACAACTAAAAAATTAGTCTGATTCTAATTCATGCTTTCCCTTTTTGTCACACCTCCTGAAAGGGCATGTTGCATCCCCTGGGGTGTGACATGTACACCACATCATAGATAGAACATACATTCAGACAAACTTAAATTCAACTTTTGCATCATTACATACACATCGCAGTTTGGTACTCATTTTTCCAACAGGTAAAAATTATCATAAATTAACTTTCTCTGCCTTCTTCTACTTCTTCATTGTCATCGTCGTCATCACTACCACCGCCCCAATTGTAGATTATTGTTTTACATGACACAATGAGCATGACACATCCAGAACAATTAAATAAATGTAGTTTTAGGAAGACCAAAATGATTGAGGAAAGGGAAACATACCTGAGGACCAGGGAGGCCAGCTGGTCCAGGGGGTCCTAGAAGAACAGTCCCCTTTGGAGCAGTGACGATTCCAGGTGGACCCGGTTCACCCTTCAACCCATGGTCACCTTTATCTCCCTTCATACCAATGTCTCCCTGTTATACAGAAAATGTTTCATACCATTGCTAAAACCGGCTGACACAATACAACCAGAGATCCAAAATGGCCTATCTCTAAAACCATTGAAAAATTTTAATTAGACAATTAGATCATAAAATCACAAAAATCTCCTGTAGAATTAGTAATTCATGAGTAATTCCTACCTTAAGTCCAGGACTTCCAGGAGCCCCTGGTTTTCCAGGACTGCCAGGCTCACCTTTAATCCTCCAATAATCTAAATGAAAGAAAGGACATCAAATCATTATTCATTCTTAACCATGAAAAAAACAAGGATGCCTAAATTTTTTCATTATCTCCTATTATCCAAGTCTTTCATTAAGTCTTTCATTATCTAAGTCTTTAACACGTAGACTACCACCTACACACGAGTTAACTCGTAGTTAAAATGTTGTCTCAATGTGCCACCTATGAGCTAACACATAGCTACAGTCAATGATGCAATATGCGTATATAGGCGCAAAACTAATAAGTTTGCTGGCATATAATTAATTGATACCAGTAAAAATATTTTTGATTAATCAAAATAAATGAGAAAAATTAAAATTTAGTTGAGGAGGGGTGTCAGACAAACTGAATTGTATGGAGGTCGAGATTCAGAACGTAGGTGAAGCAGCCTGGAGACTACCATTGATGATAGCTGACGTAGGAGTAAATTGTGTCCGCCTAGAGTAACAGAGTGTGATAGATCTACAGGTAGATCCAGCATAAAAGGCGGTTGAGGTACTAGAACCAAATGACATGTCCATCGAATCACAGAACACTGGCACATCATGACAAATGCCTCAGAATGAATGGATACAGAGGTGTTTAGAGAGGGGGTCCGGAGGCAAATGCCTTCAATTTCAGGCGGGGGGGACATTATTGTGTCTTGAGGGAGGCGAATATCTTACCTTCCTGGGGCCTACTTGTCATAGGGTCCACTGTTGGCAACTTCACCCATCAACAGTAATCTTACCTTTTAGGAAACTAATGGTGAACATGATGAGTATGACAAATTTTTTTTGCATTCTTATTATGGAAACAAACTGAAAAAATATTATATCACAAAATCTCACATGGTAAATATTTTGCCATTGGCACAGCAGTTATATTGTAAGTGGCAGTCAATGTGTTAAATCAAAATAATTAAATTTATTGCTAGGCCATAATTGCTCAAGAGAATATCAAATATGATACCATTAATACAATTTAATCATCACCAGCAGCAGTGGAAATTCAGAATTCACGCGAAATTTGTCCCTGCTTACCTTTTGGCAACAATTCTGTTCCCTCATCACCAGGCTAAATCAAACAATAAATCAAATAATAATATTTTAACCATCAATATCATTTTCACTACCATAACATCCTTTACAGTAGGATGAATCAGTATTTTATATATAGATATATATAAATTATATATATATATATATATATATATAAATTATATATATATATATATATATATAAATATATACAATATAATATATATAACTAATTATATATAATATGCATATGCATATGCATACATGTATGTACAGCCAAATAAGAATCCTTTACTGCGACAACCACCAAATATTTAAAATATTTACCGTCATGAAATGTCAATGTCGTCCTCACAATCATCACATATTTTTCCATCTGATTGATAGTTGTGTACACAGCAACTGTGGCAGGCTCTTAAGATGCACTACACAAGTGTCCTGCTACATTACATTCGTAATCCTTCTAAGGTTGGATGATCTTAGTTAATAAAGGTTGATGATTGTTTTGTCTCATGCACTTGAATGTCTTCAGTGATTAGTTTAAAACTGTGAAACTCATGCCTAGTTCTGTTCCTAGTTCTGTGTATTCTCATAAGTCATTAATTATGTTAGGCTTAGTCAGGTCTGCGCATAAGACGTACATGCTTTAACATTCATAACTAACCCTACTAGCTGACACATGAAAATTATTGCAATTTACTTATCTATCCATCATAGGCTGACTTCTCATTCTCTGACCTGTTGGATTTCATCCATGATTATCAGGGCTTGAAGTAGAGAAAAAGAAGTGCCAGTATGGATACAAGAAGCATTTCCCTCCTCTCTCCTCCCGATTAGGGGGTATAGGGAGCGTCTGTAGAAGTACCGGTAAGTTTGCAGTCGGCCATAAGAGGTGCCGGCATGGTATACCGTTTCATACCGTCCCACTTGAAGCCCCGATGTATATACAGTGGACTAATGTTGTCGAACACAATTTTAATTGAAGTAGCCATTGAATCAATGGCACTACTCAGAGGGGCTGCTCACTCCAGCACAGACAAAAGGAACTGTCTTATGGTCAACATAGAAAAGCCTTATGGTCAACATAGAAAAGTCTTATGGTCAACATAGAAAAGTCTTATGGTCAACATAGAAAAGTCTTATGGTCAACATAGAAAAGTCTTATGGTCAACATAGAAAAGTCTTATGGTCAACATAGAAAAGTCTTATGGTCAACATAGAAAAAGTCTTATGGTCAACATAGAACATGTTAGAGAGGGTTGTTCTGGAAAGTAGGCATAACTCCAGAGGAAGCCCATTCCCAGACATCAAGCCCAGTAAGCAATGGATGTGCATGGTATAGGTGCTAGCACATAGGACCAGAAGAACAGAGGTAACAAGACAGGCTGACAGAGGTCTCACAGATAGGTTGACGCAAGGCCCAGTTGGCACTGCCACACCTAAAAGGCAATCCTATACAAAACATGTTGGTGGACAGGTAGCCAGAATAAAACCTCCAGCATGCAATGAGAGACAAAATTGAATAAAGGGATTTGGCCAAAAAGGCACGCTGCAGAGCATAATTAGTAGGTGCTCGAGGCATGCCAGCCGACGACCAAATGAGAAATAGAGAAGAAATAATGGCACAGCACTCACTATGACTTCGTTTGAAATTGATGGAGGTCCTGGTGGCCCAGGTGGCCCAGGGGGACCTGAATCCCCTTTGATTCCAGCTCCTGGCAATCCCATTGGCCCAGGTAAACCACGGGCACCAGCATGGCCCTGAAACATTGTCCAAATAAACACATGAGGAGTCTGTTGATCAAAACAATGACACAAACATAAAGAAAATTCAATGACCGATGTAATCGCTAATTGCCAGAAAATATTTATGTCCCAATTGATTACATTAACATCAAGAAAACTCATGATAATACTAAATGTAACAATAGCTATAATAATAATTGCAATTAAATATAATTGTTTGTACAAGAGCTGGGCCACCATATGACACAGGCAACGGGAGACCCACGCGAAACAACTCATCTTTTTTAGCGTCTATCTATTTGTACACAACGTTTTAATGCAGTGGCATTCAGGGGCTCTTTCGTTCAGCCCGAAGGGGACGAAAACCTATAACAGTAATAATAATAATACAATAATAGCAATGACAATGACATTAATATGACGATAATGATAATAATAGTAATAATAATAATGAAAAATCAATAACAATCTTGTTAAATGTAGTGTATTATTGCTTCTCCTCTATCTCACAGCTCTTTATAAAATTCTGTATTACAAAAATTAAACTAAACAGATGCATTATATAAACGACAGTAGTTAAACTGCTCACTGGTATTCCTGGTATTCCAATTTCCCCTTCAATGCCTCCGAAACCTCGTGGCCCTGGAGCACCAGGTGGACCTTGCTTGCCTCGTCGACCGCGTCTACCTTGCTTTCCAGCGCAAGCTTCACATCCGAGACCCATATCTCCCTTCTCTCCTTTTATTCCCTAAACCAAAACAAAAAAATTACTTATTTTAGTGTCTTTTTTGTAATTACATAAATTTCCATATTGCCTCTCACAGCACAGCCTAATCTGCTTTTATTTATGCATGTATACATGTTTGTATGTACCACACAAATGAGTGAATGTATGCATGTATGGGCAAGAACTCTGAAAATTATTGTGTACATTATATATACTCAGATATAACATACAGTCATACACATAAGCAAAACAATCAAATTTGATTTTAATAAAAGCATAATTCATTTTGCAATACAATGTAAATTCGTCATTACATCTTGAGTATTGTAATTACTGGGACGTAATGTAAGTAAGTACGCATGTAGAAAGACATTTAATATAGTGCATTTCAAGCAACTCACTATTAGTGTAGAGTCATTACAATGATGCTACATTTATCAGATTACCCATTCTAACATTTTTAAAAGTGTTCTATATGAATTCCCTGATAACATCGCTTTAAATATTCTGCATACTAAGTGGAGAAAGAAGTATGTATGGGACATGTGAGTTTTACTATTTTTCAGTATAACTGACTAATTTGTGCCTTAGTGTTTTATTTTTCCTTATGTTCGTAGGTCCTTTTAAGAGATACTCATCTGAAAGACTACTAATATGAAAGCACAAAACCACAGTGTAATAAATGATTACAACTGTTTGCAGAAAAGAGCAAGAAGGTTTATTGGATGGCGGCCAAGAAAACATTATCATTGCACATTTAGAAGTTGGTATATGTTAAAAATATATACTACTTTCAATAAAGATAGCAAGAAGAATGAGAAAGATCAGAAGTCCAGTGAGAATCTTGTATGAACCTTTGCAGTTGTTGAGGAAGATGGATCCCATATTGTATTGCTGTCCAGATCGCCCGTATAGGATGCATTCCCAGGTGGCCCAGGAGGACCAGGCATTCCTGAAGGACCCGTTTCTCCAGGTTCTCCCTAAAGCAAATGATCAGGTTTAAACTTCCAACTTTCAACTTAAATCATTTATTATTAAATAGATTAATATAATTACTTATAGCATTTGGGAGTAAAAGTCACTAATTACCACCCTATGAAACTTGAATGTCCAGAGTATTGGTTGATCACAGCTCTGTGCATAGTGCATGAACTGGCAATTACCTAAGGCATTAGGCATCAACTGATAGCAACAGAGTGCTCAAGGCATTACCTGGGGTAATCGGATAGGTAAAATTGAAAACATTTAATATAATTATTAACTAAATGTCGAAATATGACAAGTGTCCACTCTCCTTTCTCTCTCATCACTCACAGTAACCATTATCCATGACTAGAGGCCAATGGATGCCTTTGAGCCCCTGCCTTTTGTCAAATAATAATGGTTTGTATTCTGCTTTCTTCTGCATGTGTATTTATACTTAGCGGACAAATGCAATTAATTCAGCTAATAGTAATGTCCATGATTCGCCGACAACACAGTTGTCCAAAGGAAGGCAATACACAGATTTCAATGCTACAACTAGAGTAGCACACAGTTCCGTATAAGTGTTCATATACACACATACATACACGGTCCGACGGCATGTTGTTTCGTTGTACAGTGAATATTGGGAAGTTCATAATTTACAAGCCGAGGGTGACAAAAAAAGGAAGGTCTGACAGAAAAAAAAGCAGAATTCAATTATTTACCACTGCTCCTGCTACGCCAGGTGTCCCATCAGATCCAGGTGGACCGGGTGGCCCAAGTGGTCCTGGAAGACCCTGGGGTCCCAAATCTCCTTTGTCTCCTTTAGTTCCACGTTCACCCTAAAGATATCAAGTCATTAATTACAATTAATCCGTTTGTACATACATGTATGCAGGCATTTAACATAAATTATCATCTAATTACCCCTCAAAGGCAGTTCACACATGGCCCAAACTAATCAAAACAGACATGATTTTGACACAGATTGGACATGGTGGCTGCCAGTTTTCTCCACAAATGCATCAACAAAAACTCAGAGGCTGGAACATATAGCTGGGTGCAAACTTTCATTACAATTATCCTGATAAAAATTTCCAATACACCAATACACCAAAGTCTGGTGAAACGCTGATCTGGTAAATGGATGACTACAGAGTGTTTAGAGTTTAAAGCATGACGTTTAAGACGTAACACAATTCACGACAAATGAAGTCTGATAAATATGTCTTTTTCAGAAATCTAGAGTGGGATTACAGCATCAACTGCTGTTAAATAAAGAAGTGGTTAGTATCCAGTTTCAAGCAAAATACTGATTCAATGATTGAGTCATGGCAATAATAAAGCAACAGGGAATTTCAGATGGTCACACTAGTTCCTTGGATTAATTAGCTGAAGGTAAAATGGGCAAATGCAAGGGACATAACTGCAGATCCAGATTTTATATATGCATGACATATACACAATAAAACCCAATTTAAATAGCCTGAAAAACAACATAAAATAAACCAAATGTAACCCTCATGTAATCCAGTCTATGAGTCAGTGACCTAACAGAGTCAAAGACATTGTGGCATCTAACGTGACGCATAACACTCAACAATTGTTCACTTAAAACAATCAGAAATATGAGTTGATGAGCAGCTAATGGCAATATCATTTGTCAAATGATATTTACAAAATATTATAATAATCTAACACAAAATTTAAAGTTTAAGAAAATGAGGCAAAGAATGGCCATTTCAAATTAAAATAATGATAATTAGGCTAAGACTTTAAGGTAGAGTCGGTAGCACTGACCTTCTCACCTGCTGTGGAAAGAAAGGCTTCACCAAGTGCCAAGTCTTCTCCACTGCCACTCCCATCAATGATTGGGATTGATGACATTGACAGACCAGAGGAACCAGGCTTGCCTGGGGGCCCAGGGGGTCCAGGTTTCCCAATTGCAGAATCTCCTCGCTCACCCTAAGGTCAACATAGGAATTGTCCATTAACTAGACGACAATTTATCACAAGATATCGATAATAATTATTTACAGTCAAGAATAACATCATAAGTACAATTTCTGTTTTAGTGAAATGACCGTTGGGTGTTAGATGACAAGAAGGACCCTCAAGCTTCATAAACTGGTGCTACACAAATTTTAAAAACAAGATTAAGGTGAGAAAGGGGATGATAATAAATGAGACACAAATGGCATAACTGCCATCTTCACAGGTGCACTCCATCATAGCATCATTGCAGAGATGAGCTGTTGTGTCCTAGAATGAAGCTCTGATGATATCACGCAATCTAGACGTGATTTCAGTCTCTTGAAATAATCATACAAGAATGCTTTAATCTCGCTTTCAAGGGACTGCAATGCTGTGCAGTTCTCATGTTTGTTTATCAAGCAGCAGGCACTACCATAAACACGTTGGACGCAAATGGATATACAGACAAATAATCGGAGCTACTCCACTCTGTACTACACCTATTATCCAAGTTGTCTATCTTTACCTGAATAGTACTCATATTAATATATAGACAGACGTGCTGAAAAAAAGCCGAGCCACCAGATATACTATTTAACTTGACAAGGTGCCCAAAGTGGATTGGCTTTGATAGATATTCAATTCATAGAAAACTCCCAATTTTGTTTTGACTGGCTTACTTAATAAAGGCAGCTTTAAAATAACAAATACAAAGGTTAAATAACAGTGCAAATACTGCTATATATATATATATATATAAAAGAATGTACCTAATATACATATATATGAGTATGTCTTTGTAAAAATATGGTGTAATGCCTATATATGTTCAGTAGCAGCAGAGGACTTGACAAATAAAGACCACAGAGAGGAATGCCAAACAGAAGATAGAACTGAACATCACCACACCTTAGCAAAAGTACACACAGTACACAGAAATTTTATATATTTGGTATCTCTAGGAAACCAGATAACCTGAGAAACAATAGAGCAAAAGCAAAATAGATAATGCAGAAATGAACACTGAATGCGATAGCAAGTAATCTAATGGCTTCTATACCACAGCCTGCACAGCAAATTCAGTACAGTCAATGAAGGTTAGATCCAGCAGAACACACTTGAGCCAGTCAAATGTTGACTTTCATTAAGGAAGCGGAATTCAGTTTGGGAAGAATTTTGAAGTTTTTTTACAAGCTATTTATGACTGAACATCACAGAAATCAACAGCAAGTTGTTTTGGCAAGAGAAGAATCAGATGAAAGGAATAATTAGATATTATCAGTTTACAAATTGTAGTCTAGACAGTTATCAGTTACTGGTGAACCAAGTGAATGGCATACAATGTAAACAAGAGCAGGTCAGAATGGAACCTTGTGGAATTGAAAACTGTTTTAATCATAATTGCAATCTCCAAACTGCAAGAAATATGACAGTCCCAACAAGTGAGTGAACTGATATGAATGGATAGAATAGAAAGAAGCAGGTAAGATGTGAACCAGCACAAGATTATCCACCAAATCTATCAGTTTACAAGGCCAAACTTTAAATGTGTTAATTGTGAAATTTCAATAGCAAAATTTCACTAGCTAAAGAATATTAGCTATGCACACCAGCTTGTCATTAAAAGGTAAAAGAAGATTGAACAGACCAAAGCTATTGACAGTTGAAATATACTATTGTGGAAGGCTATTACTTCATACTGAACACAGAAATCACAAACATCAAAGAAGCAAGTTGTTATAACTGCAATTCACTTCTCACTGGCATTGTAAATATTAAACTCTTGTTTCCATTACATCATGGAAAAATGTCACATCACGTCCGTTCTGACTATGAATATGCTGCAAATCACAGCTTCCTCACTTGTGTGCCCATGCCTTGATTATGGTAATTCACTTGTTATGCTCATGTTGGAGCTTGAACTGAAAGGGCTGCAATGCATTCAAAACGAATTAGCTCGTGTAGTGCTGTATGTCTCACTATGAACGTGCTCCTCAGTCCTACTCCACCAGCTGTATTGGCTTCCTATTGAGCTCAGAATAAAATTTAAATCAACCTGTTTGACCAACAAAGCCCTCAGCATCAGCACACCTCCCTACCTTCATTCACTACTAATTCCTCGCTACCTGTGATCAACTGGTTTTTTAGCTGAGCCACCACGCAGAACAGTTATGGGCTCTCGTCTATTCCATGCCTCTGCTCTTATAGGGAATGCAATGAATCGACTGCCACTCTCTCTTTGTAGCTCAAAATTCACTTCCTTCCTTCAAAGCGTGACTCAAAATTCGCAATTTCTCCTTGGCTTTCAAGCATCTCTTCTCCTGGTGGTCGACTATCCACACCTCATATTCCCATTTTGTGTGAATGCAATGCAGATTAAAAATGTAATTAATAAAAACAATTGCTAAGAGAGATTTGTAAAGACTAGGAATTTTTCAATATATGAGAACACTCAACACAAGTGATCAACTCTTGGGTCATTGTAATTGTAACAGAAAATTTATATAGCACCCCGTCCAGAGAGAGTCGTCAGAGGCACTCATACAAGTACGACATAGGATACAATTACTGCAAAAAATAGTAATAATTTTACATAATTTTCATTTAATTTCATCAGATGTCAGGGATTATGAAATGCACAGCAAGTTATTGCCTTCTGTCTCTCTCTGGCTTGCTTCTCTGGCAACCGGACTCAGATCTCCACTGGCCATTGCTCTATGAACAGACCCTGTGACATGACGCCGTGCTTGCTAGTAAACCCGTGCAATGTGCTTAGTTGTGGAGCAGCACTTTAGAAATATTGAGTTCATGGTACCATTCTGAAGGAGGTGCAAACCTTGCAGATAATAGCTTCACAGCCTACAAGACCTGTGCCAAAAACCATCCACAACTTGACCCTTGAACTTCATACATAAAGAAATGAGGAGACAATGATTAATGTGGTGCTATGGGATATCACCCAATGGATAAAGACGAGATCAAGTAGAGGATACTATACATGCCACATGACAGATTGTTTTTTTTCTATTATATTCAGTAACTATTATAAGGCTGCTCACAGCGGCGGCCATACAATAGCGCTGTCAGTGTGAGAATACATAGAGTAGAAAAATGTAACAAGTTACATCCTCAGTGTATAATATTTTAGGTGCAAAATAAATAAATACATAAATTACTAGACTAAATGTTGCAATTTAGGACATTGAAATGTGTTAACAAGACTATTGAACATTCTACACCTATTTTAGTTAAACGAGTGCAGCCTCTAAATAGTTCTTCATTAAGTGAAGTTAATTATCAATATTTGTCATTCCTCAATTTCAACATCATTTACAAATACAGATGTCAAAGTTAACATCTGAATTGGTAATATTGTTCAAACCTGCCTTGCTCCCTTTCACTCCTGGTTGCCCTTGCTTTCCTTGTGCTCCCGCTTTACCAATCTCTCCATCTTTACCGGAATCTCCTTTCGGTCCCTGTGGACCAGGGAGGCCCAAGTCTCCCTAAGAGAAACAAATGATAGAAATAAAACAAATAGGAAGCATACTCTAAGGTCCTTCTTCTCAATAACACAAAGATGTGAATAACACTATGGTAAACTAAAATGAGTATACAAAGATTACTTAAAGGCTGTGCACACTCAAACATTGATGATGAATTGTGAGTCTAAAAATGACCCAACATAACAAGCAACATGACTCTGAAATCAAATGGCTACACTAGCGGTATAAAAACCAGCTCCTAAATCTGCAATCAATGTACTTCTTTGTTATTTCATGATTTATTTTCTTATTTACACGAATTATATAGAGACAATTGATGTGATGAGACATTTATGTTCTCTTCCTCTACTTTCCTGTGGTCTGTCTTCAGATATATCTATGTCAGATCTTTGTCTTTGAGCTTCTAGTCACACTAAGACTAAATCATTGGAGAACTACTGTTCTCCAATACGGTCCTCTTAACCTATTTTAGATTAAGAGGACCGTTAAAGCAAGATCATAGTGACTTTGATTTCCAACTACCGTGCATAAACGGTTCCGTAAAATAAAAACAATGCTTGCTGAATATAGAACTATCCAGACAGACAATTGAGACGTATGCAATATGACTTACTTTTTCACCTCTAACACCTGGTCGACCTTTAATTCCTGTCAACCCCTTCTGACCTTTTGGCCCGACAAGACCAGGAACCCCTTTCCTTGAAGGTCGATCAATTTCTCCGGACCCTGATTCATCAAGAGAAATGCCTGGGGGTCCGGGTGGACCTCGAGGACCCATCAGTCCTGGCTGACCATCTTGTCCATGCTCTCCAGGTGGACCCTGAGCTCCACGTAAACCAGAATCACCCTGGTGGAAGTTAAGACGGAAACGAATTAACACAGCTTAGCAAACATAGGAGGAACAAGATTGTCTTAAGAATGTCTTAAGTTCAGATACCAAGATAAAATTTTTATACTGACAACCAAACTTTAAGACCATCACCACAGGCATACATGTAGTTAAGTTGTGACTAGACAACAACAATATCATCGACACTGCACAAATACAACTTCTGTCACCAACTGTAAAAAATTATTCAAGATTGCATGTACATCGCATTATCTTTCCAAATGTATTAGTTTGAACTGCAGTTGCCACTCCTGTAAAATACCCAATCCAAGTAAAGTGAGGTAACTAATACATTCATATTAACATGTACCTCACAGAGCTAAATTAATATACCAAAGGTATGACCAAGTTCATAAGATAACATACCGTATCACCCTTTGCACCGGGCACACCCTCAGACCCCGGACTACCAGGAGAACCCTAGATCGAAAATGACATACATTGACAATGTGCAAATGGGTAACTATACTATAAACAACATCAGTCACACCGACATCATCAGAACATTCACTAGCACCATCACAATCAATAAAAACACTTTCATCATTAACAATGCTATTATAATTTTCACTGTTCCCTTTTCATTATCTGCACTGCAACCACCCCTAACAAGCATAAAATGGAATTGGGCTGATTAAAGGAAATATAAAAAAATTAAGGAAACTATACACTAACAATTTCATAAAAGATATCGACAGAACATGATAAGCATCATCATCATCAGCAGCAGCAGCTTCAGCACTGTTGTCATCATCCACATGTAATCATCATTATCATCAATATAATCATAGTCATCTTCAAAATAATAACAAAAGCAATAATAATAGCATCCTTAGCAATAGTAAAAAAAATGGCAATGGTAATGATATTTTTAATAGTAATAATAATAATATTACAAATAATAATAATAATAATAGTAATAATAATAATAATAATAATAGTATTAGTAGTAGTAGGCCTTATGTTACAAGATTCAAATTCCTTTTTCAGAGATTCAAGAACAACATGCAATGATTATGAGATAAAATACATTTGCATTATCAGCAGAGAAAACAAGGTGAAAGCGATCAGATGAATTTGGAAAATCATCAATAAAATTGTTATATCGAAAATAAGAAAGGACCGAGACTGTACTAGTACAATATAAAGACGATTGATTATCATAGTCTTGTATTTCGGAAGAGGTGCTATATAAATATGCATGCACAATTAATATCAAATCTCATTATTGTAGGCCTACATAAAAGTATATGTTTCATTGTATTAAAAGAAAACATTTAAATATTCGCTCATTTGATTTGACATGATATATGGGAAATATCACAAAATCCCTTACCTGTGGCCCAGGTGGTCCCTGCTTTCCAAGCGGTCCACGTGCCCCTGTCACTGATTTTCCAGGTGGCCCTGCATGTCAAAAAGCCACAAAACACACAAAAAAGTCATTATCAATAGCCACACAAGAATAATTCAAAATAAAGCCATTTTGTCATGATGAAAATTCCCAGGTCATACACGACACCCTTTTGGTAACACACTTCATTACAAAACAAATTCAGAAATTACTCAGTCGGTGAATCAGGGACATGGATTCCAAAGTTAATCAGCCTACACTTGTTAGAACATATATTCTTTATAGGGTGGTTCCTGCTAAGACTTTGTTTTAACAAGTTTCAGGTGTTGATAGAGCCACTCGCTATCTGGAACCATTACTTTGTCCAAAGATTTCCATTCTTGAAAAATTACACTACTAAAAATACTGATATTTAAATAGTACCACGACAACCACAGTCACCGTCATTTTTAAAACATCCATGATGTACTGATGAGTGTCAATACTCATTACCAATGTCCACAAGAACTTCAACACCAAGTGCCTTTGTCAGGTTCTTGCAAGGTGCTGTATGGCCATGTGCATACATGCATACATGTAATATGATGTAATGTAACATGCCATGGCCAACACTGCTGATGCCCCTGTTATCATCAGCAGCACCACCAGCACAACAACAACACCATGAGTCCACGAATATCAAACACTACCATTTACTAATGCACACAATGCACAGTAGATAATAGATATTGGTCAAAAGCAAAGTCTGACCTGGTTGCCCTGGAGGACCTTCTGCTCCTGGTGGTCCAATAGGCCCTGGCAGACCAGATGCACCAATGGGACCAGGCAGGCTGTCTCCCTACAAAGAATTATCACACCATCACAGAAATAATCTCAGTTCCTCAATGACTACTTCATTTTAAACTCTGTGAAAAAGGCCTTGCACTTACTTGCATCGACCACATCTCATACCTCTTACCTTCACCCTGGCGGTTGTAGGGTTAGTACAAGGGGTTACCCTGTGGTACACCTATCATAGAGGCAGACCTTAAGAAAGACGCAGGTCATCAGGGGGCATCTAGCCATATGCCCGGATGCCCTTTCATGTGCTTTGGCACGATTAACTCACTAAAAGGAGTCCTACAATCGGTAGCTCAGCATGGCCATCTGAACAGGTATGTTTACAAGCCCTGAAGCTCCAAGCGAAGTCACAACTCCCTTACCCATGACCACATACATCATCGACTTTCATTTCGAGGCCCGTAGACCCCTTTACAGCTCACAACACCTGTTAGTTTTCAACACCACTTGAATGCCATCTTCATATCTTCAGCAAGCCTCTGACAAGATATCGTAAAAAATACTGACAAGAAATTCGTACATAACACCTAAACTAGTAGCTGATTTCAACACATCAGTGCTACTGGCAAGTAGCAGTGGTTCTTACAACTACAGTGCTACTTTATCCACAATGCTTGTAGTCTTGTAGAGTTCCAAATGACAAGGTACAAACAGAAAGGAAAGATTAACTAGTACAGACCAGCTCTCATACACCTCTAGTGATGTTTTTATGGCCCCCAGAGCCTTGGCTAAAAATTACACAATTTTAGAATAAAAACCCCAATGTCATTTTTACGGTGTAATGAGATTTATGTGGTGCTTGTGACTGTTAATAAAGATAGAAATTAAGATTTGTTAAGCCAAATTAAACATATTGCATGCTAGAAAATGCATCATTTTGGATTTAGTTTTGCATACATTTTCTCAGGATGTATTCTCTGAGCCTTCTCCCAGATCCCTACCCCTATTTTGCTCAGGTGCATTCAGCATCAAGCCCCACCGCTTTCCAGAAAACGCAGCCATTTGACCCATCATTGAAAAACGGTTTGACATCCCTGCACTAGTAGAAGACCATAAGCTCATTGCTACTATATACCATGTTGCCTTTATCACCCTTTCGTCCCGGTAGTCCAGGGGGTCCAGGTGGACCCTGCGGTCCTTGTTCACCCTTTGCTGTCTTAGGAGACTCAGGACCTGCTGCAGACTCACCAGGCTGTCCCTGCATGGACAAAAAAACTTCAAATGGAATTTAAAACAGTTATAATCATAATCTCCAAACTGCAAGAAAATAATTATAGAAGTACAATTAATAATATTCACCGTAGCCTCTTGAAATGTAGTTTAGCCATAGCACTTCTAGCCATAGCACTTTATGTGTCATAATCAGGTTGTCTTACAATGAAAGGGCGATGTTCAGTGACAACAAATTTCAAAAGTGGTCCTAGCAGTTACTACTCCTTTTATCACAAGACGAAATATTTTTTCCAACATAAGAGCGTTATTTTTGGTTCAAAACTTTGACAGCCAGCACGTATCAAAATGTATGGGAAATTAATCTGGCAGGTCATTAAAGGGTTAAACAAGCTAAAGCATTAACAATTAAAGATCGTATATTCCTGCATAATTATATTCCTGCATAATAACTATTGCAATGTTGATAGATGCCTTCACCATAGCTCACTCACTTAGTGTGGTCAATGATGCATAAATTGGTGACATCATCAATCTTGTTGTGGTTCACATAATGTTGAATTAAGCATGGTAAAGGTGCTTTGGCTGTGTAATAATTATAATCAGACCAATATCATAATGAAACATGTTATAGGTTGCACCCAACTAATTATCATTCCAATTCAATGCACTTCCTCTGCATTTATGTTGCTGTTCTTTTCCAGATCATCTTCCATAATGATGAAAACTTGAAACAGTAAGCATGCAAGTGACTGCAGCTCTAACACTTTCTCCAAACAAGTGTTTTGGAATCCTGAATCATTACTTCACTGTCATTAATTTATTCAACTTAATTTATTCAAATTAACGGTACAGTCAACAAACCAAACTCAGCCATCTTAGAAGCACAACAGTGTGAAGTCTATGTTTCAGAGGAGCACACTGTGATTCAACAAGGCTGAATCATGTTAGGGCCTAAATAAGATCACAAACTGACAGTGCAATACGTCAGCACTTCTCAACCTGTGATCCAATGGATCAGGGAACATACACTTTGAAGCGTCATATCAAAAACATTTACAAGGCAAACATTTAAGATGGCAATAATATAGTCATAGAATTGTCTAAACATGCATTTAAATCAGTTTTAACATATATTAAGGCAACTGAAAAAGAAAAATAACTAGTAAACTTGGCAATGGTCAAGCTACAATAGAAAAATATGCTGGTTCATCACACTGAAAAGGTTGAAAAGCACTGCAAAAGATAATTGCTAAAAGCGGCTCATGCTTCACTTCTTGCCTATGAAATCCAAAAAGATGTTACAGCCACATAATATATAAACACTTCATAGGTCATTGAACAAAAATAAGTTCAAAATAATACAAGAATTGCATTAGAAAAATTACACACAAAGCTACGCTTTGGACAGAAACATTTTGTTGTGCAAATTTATACGAGTCTGGGACTGAAACAGTATTGGCACACAGAGAGGAAATGCAGAAGTGCCTAAAAAATTAACTGTTGACTTACTGGGTTTCCAGGGCTTCCAGCTTCACCCTTTTCTCCAGGTAATCCATCATTTCCAGGTACTCCAGGTTCTCCCATATCACCTTTGTCACCTAAAAGCAAAGAGATTTGTAAGTGGTGAGACGATTCCAACCTAATATTACGTTACAATTGAATGGTCCCAACAAGCATGACTAAAATCTTTCCAGTACATATTATTGTAGCCTATTAAGTAGCAAGCCAATAACTACTGGTAAAGGATCTCATTCATCAATCCAAAGCAGAATGATGTGGGTCGAGCTAATATGCTTGACAGATAACTCTGCTGCATGCTGTTTAAGGTCACCATAAAATAACACTGGTAGTAACCATAATATTCCATATAGCATTGATGTATAAATGCTCGATGAGGAAAACGATGAGGAAAACGTGTGCATTAACAGCCTCTGTATCTCCGATGACATGTTCAACAATATCTTATTAATCAAATACAATCTCTCAACCCATTATCTCATGAATAAGTGCCCTGACACACACACACGCACACTGTATGGCCAGGTCTATGGCCATTGCTACTCAGACACAAATCTCAGGAATATAATACAGGAAGCAACTCGATGACCTGAGATGTGAGAGTGGGGTTGATAACCATGCTAAGAACAGAGCCCAACGCCTAAAGCTAGACTGGATAACTACCATCTGTTTATCGATGAACTTCTTTATAGACCTAAACGTCAGGGAGGCTAACAAGGGATGCCTTGGAGGGATACTTCGTAGGCATGACAGCAGTCTCATATGTATATATATATATACAGATATATATACGTGTATAGTCATTCACATATACATACAAACGCATGCATACAAACATACATACACAAAGAAGCACACATATACAATACAGATGCCAAGAAAGTAGATGTAAAGTCACAAACATATTTCAGACATAAAAAAAACATTGCCAGTTATTTTGTTCAATCTGCGGACATCCTTCATCTGACAGTGCGCGATTTTACCTGAACATATACCAGAAATATTCCGTTGATCATATTGGCTGACTGTCCAGGCAATGAAATCGATTCTCGGGTACCCAACATTCCGAAAAATTGCCCAATTACCTATATATCCTAACAAAATATCCGCGAGGTTGGGTACCCGGGTACCCGACCGCGTGGATCGACGGGTACCCGGGTCGGGATTTCAACGTTTTTTTGACAACCTTACTCCGAACCCACCTCTGGCCAAACAGAGCAATGTAATTGAATTATATTATATCCCAAACATTTGTAACAGAAACCTTGTAACAGATCATTTGAACAGTACATCAGATGGGTTTCTCAGAGGCTTTAGAAAAGTTTTGTTATGAATACGTTTCCTCATATGGACATAATAGGAACATTCACTTGTGTGGCACAGTGGCCGATTGGTTAGAGCGGTCGGCTCGTAACGTTCAGTGTGCGAGTTTGAGCCTCGTCTGGGAAGTCACTGTGATAGGGACCTTGAGCAAGTCCTTCGCACACAATTGCTCTGCAGTACAACTGCAATTGTGCCGTCGAGGCGTGTGTGTGCACTTCTGAGCAAAAAATGTTGGAAGAAGGGTAGTGTCAAATTTGAGAATAAATAAATAAACAAATTCACCTAAATTAAACTTGCTTAGAATTGAAAACAGAATTTATTAACTAAATTTTTAATTACAACCCAGCCAACCACAGTTGTGTCTCAATCATTGTAATCAACATGATGGAGACTGCAGAGATGGTGGAGAAGGAAGGGGTGTGGCAGTGGGGGAGATGACAGGACCAACCGGAAGCAGAAACTTAAGCCCTAAGCATCTGTCAGGCAGGAAGGTCAAATGCCTGTACATCCTATGTGGATGGGACCCACCACAGTCATATTAGTTCATCTCTCAATTTCCTGTTGACCGATATAACTATCAGCAAGTGAGAAGGTTCAACTAAACGGGTTAAATGAACATCAAACATGATTCACAAAGAGCTGTCATCTAATTCACAAAATGGTATACAAATGATTTTAATTAAAAAAGTATTTGCATCACATGCAGCCCATGAGCAGTAAATTAACAAAATAACAAAAAATATGTTCATAAGCCAATTCCATTTAATTAGTTCTTTCCAACCGTATGTTTACATCCTATCAAACAAGTAAGAGCACAATCATTTCAATGGCTGAAGAGAATAAACAAAAAACAGAAAATATTAAGAATATAATTATTTAAAAATTTGCTTTAAACGCAAAACTCAGTTAATAGTGAAGTATCTTGAACAGCCAATGGGAATATGCTGCCTGTGTTAGCACGAGTGTATGGCTGTTTGTAAAAGTGACGTATACACTTGTACAACATCCGCTTCCCTCTGGCAATGCTTATCACCGAGGTTGAGCATTGCAGCACACAGACCTTGAGTGGGTGGCTGTAGGAATAAATTCAAGCATGGTGGTTGTTGCTCAGTTTATGTCTTTTATATAGCTTCACAGATCAAGCCCAAAACAAGCCAGCAGTGCTGTTGTCAAGAACCGGCTGAACGGACATGATCATAGAACCTCTGTGTTGTGCGGCTTTAGCCATAGATCGAACTCAGTTTTTTACCATACAATGCATAAAAAGAATCAGACTGTAATCCCTTATTTTGACATCAAGTTATAAAGAAACAAGTATAATGTTCAATTGGCTTGACAGTCTCCTCTGGCCAACAAGCTTACCAAAATTACCATCAACTTAACTAAACCACTACCAACTAGCCAAATCATTTAGTCAATCATAATGGACTAAATTAACTGGCATTCGATTGACCACCTAACGTAATGTAATGTCTGTCAAACGATGAATTATTATCATTATTATTATTATCACTATTATTATCAATGTTGTAATAATAAATTTTGTTCTTGTTATTATTATTATAACTTTGACATAATACAGATAATGAAATAAGATCAAAAGCTAGGCCTGAAAACCAGTAAAAATGTGGCAAAGTTTCTGCTGATTCTATAGGTTATCATTATTAATATTATTAAAATAATTAGGATTTTTATTAACTATAATTATTATTATTATTATTATCATTGTTACCACTACTTTAATAATAATAATAATAATAATAATAACAATAATAATAATAATAATAATAATAGTCGTCGTCGTCGTCATCATCATCATCACCATCATCATCCCAATACAAACACTTTCTTTATAGCCCTGCCTGTCCAGAACTTGTCCAGGCATGTTTATCCCCCATACAGAACACAGCAGCTTTGTGTTTATGAAGGGGAGCCATGGGTCACAAACATGATAGATTCTTCAAAACAGATGATAGTACAGCAGCTGCCAAACGTTAACGACTTCAATGTAAGGCCAGGGTTTCTGAACGATAGAGAATGCCTTCAGCCACCAATTCGGAGTACGAGTGGCGCCAAGTAACAATAGACCACCATCTGCATTGAAATGTTTGAGACAGACCTCGCCCAAGTCTCTGTCACGAAAACAAATCTACAGCAACCATTGTTAGACACACACAGACATCTTTCTTTCAATGAAACACAAGAAAGGCCAGTTTGATGCATGAAACCTATCTCCTTTCGCTCTTTCTTCTACTTCAATCAGTGAATGTTGGGTGCTATATAAATACTTACATACATACATACATAATACAGACATACCATACATACATACATACATACATACATACATACATACATACATACATACATACATACATACATACATACATACATACATACATACATACATACATACTTACATACATACATACATACATACATACATACATACATACATACATACTTACATACATACATACATACATACATACATACATACTTACATACATACATACATACATACATACATACATATATACATAGATACATACATACAGACATACAGACATACCATACATACATACATACAGACAGACATTCATACATACACACACACACACACACACACATACATACATACATACAAAAAAGAATCATATGAATATGCAAGCATACAGAAATGATTGAAGGAACACTTCGAAAAATCATTGCATGTTTGCACACATAGTTGTCCATAGACAAAACAGAAAAACCGATGCCAAAATTCTTCATAATGAGGTATTAAATGCTGTCAACAACAAAAATAAGGAGAAAGTACCAGGCAAGGGTGGAATCACTGTGGAAATACTGCAGGGAGGAGGGGAAACAATTGATAAACTGAAAGTCCTAATCAACTTCACAGACTTCCAACCAGCATTAACAGCATACTGCATGATCGAATGTGGAGGGTGATAGGGTGATAGTGTAAGACGCAAGACAACCCAAAGCAATTGATCAAACTTGTAAAAGAAAGATATAAAAAAAATCATCGAGTGCCATAAGAGCAGATAAAAAGATCACAGAATAATTTACATGAAAACAAAAGCTTATTCCCTACCTATTTAATCTAGTGCAGGAAGCAGTCAAATAACATGGAAGGCTGGTGAATAAGCTCTCATATATGCTGCTCATGACATTGGCCAACTCACTGGACGCAGGCTAGAACTACAGTACATTGCAACATGCAGATGAGAAAGCATTAGAAGATTTGGCCCAATGATCAATGCAGAGAAAACCTAAATCAATATGGATCGAAAAATCAAAGAGACACCGATCGCAATCCAGGAAGAAGTTATTGATCAAGGTGTACAGTTGTGAAAATGATTCCTGCAACAGAAACTGTTAACTGCCTGTAAAACATAGATTGGATTTCCCGATAAAAGAAAATAAGGAATGATGACATAAAACGATTAATAGGTAAGTATCCAAAGAAACTCTTCCAAGAAGACTTTAAATGTTTGAACACGTAGATAGAACAAATGCCCAATGACAGAATCCCACACAATGTATACTATGTAAAATAAAAATATAAAAGAAACAATGGCAGACCAAAAGACTTTACGCTGGATAGATAGTATACATGACGACATGACATCGCTTGGACTATCACTAAGGGGAGCAATTGACTTGACCAATAGCCAAGGAGGATGGAGATCGTTTATTCATACCCATCGCCATCAAATGTCTGGCATCAGGAAATGATGATGATTATGATTTCAAGCATGCACAGTACTCACCTTTAAGACTTTCCATCACATGAGAAGGCAGAGGTGTTGGTGTTTGAATGATTACCTCCCCCGGGGGACCTGGTTCGCCTGGGTCTCCCTTGGGTCCGGGAGGCCCACGAGGTCCTGAGAATCTTTCAGGTAGTCTAGTGGAGTTCTATAGCATCAAAAACAATGCAATTTTTAGCCTTTAATGTCTTTAAAGTGCAACTGCAGAACCGACTTCTATGACTAAAGGCAGTGAGTACCAGACACCTTCACTAGAGGGCTACAATAAATGCTACACAATGCGCCCCAAGCAATTCGTTGTAGGCAGTGAGTACAAGCCACTTTGCTAGGGGCAAACCATAAGAATCCAGTGTAGCTGGTGAGTACCAAGTACTTTACTAGGGGGTAGCAATTTATGATATTCTCATAAGAAGGTAGTGGAGGAGACTGAAGAGGAAGTGGGTTGATTTAAGTGGAAAACACATCTAAAAATTGTTTTACCCATCACAGGATGGGCAAACATCTACCACATACTATTCTCATAAGGAGGTAGGTGTGGCACAGTGGCTGATCGGTTACAGCGGTCAGCCCGTAACGTTCAGTGTGTGCTGAGCGCACGGGTTCGAGCCTCGTCCGGGGCGTCAGTCACTGTGTACTAGGGACCTTGAGCAAGTCCTTTGTGCACCATTGCTCTGCAGTACAACTGCAACTGCGCCGTCGAGGCGTGTGTATGCACTTCTGAGCAAACGATGTTGGAAGAAGGGCGGTATCAAATTTCGGTAATAATAATAATAACAAATAATAATTAGGCAAACAAATTAAGTTAAACAGAAGTTATACAGAGGTTTTGGTAAGAATAAAAAGACATTGTGATGATGATGATGATGATGATGATGATGATGATAATGATGATGATGACACTATTCTGCTGCATCTATGCAACAGATGCATAACACGTACATAAGTGCCCTTGTAGCGGCATGGCCTGTGATAAGGCGCTCTAGAAATTGTCCATTTAATAAAGATATAGTACAACGGCTAAGATTAAAAATACCCATGTTATATAACGCCAAATAAGCACACGATGTGTGAATACATATTAGGCAAGATATAACACATTCTGAAACAATACCCTTAAGAACGAAAAAGTAAATAGACAGTTCGACATGGACTAATCAGGAAGTTCACGCCGTTCCTGCCACCCACTGAATTTTAAAAAAACCCAGAGCAAGTAGCTGAATCATGGATGGCTGCTTAGACCATACCCTAGCCTCTTGAACTACAACACTCGGATGGGAAATATCATCAGAGAAGGCATGACTTTCCTCGTCAGCCGCCCATGCAATGAGGCGCATTGCTCTAAGGTGGAACTCTTCTTTATTGACCACCTACATGTTAGGCAATGCATAGACTGCAGTCACCCACATATGATAAATCATGCAATCAGACATGATATGTCTAATTCACACGGCAGTTCTTCAAGACATGTTGGGACGTGGGATGAAGAAAACCCAGCAGTTATTAGTCACAAAAGAAAACCTTCAGACGAATGGTACCATCATAATAACAGTGCAGTGTGGCACGGCATAAGTGGAGTAGCAGTCATCCCTAGTAATCAAACATTGGGATCAGATTTGGGACAACAAAACGGTCAAGTTAACAAAATGGCTTCTGAAGCTACACACAACCTACATCTTTCATTGATCATAATTATTTTTATTGATATTACAATTATTATTATTATTTTTTACCGGACGTAAAGGATTCCTCAGATGGCACTTTTATGAGTGAAAGACTTTCTAAAAATCCCTTTAAGTATTCATCTCTGTACATGTTGAGCGTTTGGAGATGTCTGATTAAAGAATATGCTTACTTACTTACTCTATGTAATTTTCGCATTACAAGACTAATGCTTTAAATAATCAGCTGAATTCAGTAAATGACTGCACTCTGGAGATGTAAATCGGTGGTAGTATGATACATCCACCGTAACTATATATTATATATGACTTAAATACAATCGACCTTAACTAAATCAAAGAAGACGACAAGGTCTATAAGGGAAAACTCCCGAAGCAAAGAGGAAGAGGATGTTCAGTTGGAAGAAGAGGCATTTGACAGCCATGGTTGGCACCATGGCCTCTTGGCATGAAGAGATCTTGACTCCAGGGAACCTCTGTTAGAGAGAATTTAACATTTATGGCACCCGTTGCACATTCAATGACATTGACGTTCTCCAGCATTAAAATAAAGCACAGGAAATGCACTTAGGATCAGACTGATCCAGACGATTCAGTCTTAATGCTTTTGTTCCTTTTCTCTTACAGCATTCCTTACAGCAAAGTCCTGAATGAATCCAAGTGGCTTTCTTAAAACAATAGAGGTCTGATGGACAATTAAAGTTTACAAGCAAAGAGCATAGCTCTACCAGAACCGAGGCCTAATCTGAACTAATGACTTATACATCATCAATTGGCCCTTAATCCACAATACCACACCAAAGTCGAGATAGAAAGTTCATAAAATAACAGAACCCAGGAAATAACATCCAGCTTCATGCAGAAGTTTGTCAGAATAACAGCTCTTGAGATGATTCACAAAAACAGTGACACATATATCTGTTTGGTTGAGTAACAAAGCAATAAATGTTGTCTGCCCACATTTCAGAATGAGACTATATAACTCAGAATTCATATGGTTAACATAACAGACAAAATTATAACCGATAAAATGTCATTCAATTAAAATTCTATCCAACAAATGTCCTCCTTTGTCTGAACCCTCAAAAGTCACAAGTTAACAAGCAGCAGTAAACCAAAATTCTGTACTCCTACAACTTAAACAGTTATTTTGTAAAGGCATTAAAGGATTGACTGCCCTAAAGAATATTTCAGATTAACCCACATTCCATCCATGCAACTCATTTCTGAACTGGATAACAAAGTTCTAGAGGTTTTGAAAAATAATAATTTCATGTCGATTGTACTAATTTTCGGCACGAATGTCTGTCCTAACCTGCATCATAACAGAGCATCTGGCAGCACAGTATATAGGCCTAATAAAGGGACGATATATAGCCCTAATAAAGTGCCGGTATATATGCCTAACAAAGGGACGGTATATAGGCCTAATAAATGGACGTGGTGGAGTGGCATTTTCTATGTAGTGTAACAGGAAGGTTGCAGGTTCAAATCTACCTCAAGCTACTGCGTGGAGACTCTTGACGAGTTGCTCAAACACATTGTTTGTGAGGAACATAATGGGAAGCCACCTCATTCGTCTCATCCTCAGTTGGCATAGAATCTAATGGACATGCCTTTGGGAAGAACTCATCATCGTCATATGGATTGGAATCCAGGACAGGAGAGGCATGGTTCACGCCAGGGTTTGCTAATTCTGTGACAACATAATTGGACAGACAAGCTGAAGTTCAGTAAGCCAGCTGATAAGAAAACTTGATGTAACACCCAGCAATTAAGATTACTGCACTTGCTCCTGATTGTGATTAATCTCCAGGGATACATTATGCTAAGTGTTCAGAAATGAGTTCTATGGATGGAATGTGGGTTCTCAATGTTTCCTATGCGGCCAAAGGGGGGGGCATACGCTGCCTCTGCTGCATGCTATTTAAGGTCAACATAAAATAACAATGGTAGTAACCATAATATATAGCATTGATGTATAACTTTAGAAAATTATCTTCTACGGAACTTACAAATGAACATAGAAAAGGCAAAAAAATCATCTTATTTTGAATCTTATTCTAGTAACCTCTTGCTATCAGCATATTGAAGGCCAAATTCAAATACTTTAAAATCAAATGCCTTATAATTAAATAACTTCCAAGTTCAGTGTTTATAAAGTTACATACTCTTTAAAGTGACAATACCCGATATTAAAGTAAATAAATTGATATAAAATTTCAGGGAAAGTAGTTAAATCATCCTTCCATCTAGAGGCTACTAGAAAAAAATGGACATATTAATTTTTGCTGATACTGCACACATAAGACAACAACAGTCAACGAAACACAACAAATCTTGGGCTTAAAAAAGCTTTGGTTAACCGGTAACCCAAAATGGTATAACCAACAAATTACATATTTAATGAGTACAAATTGCTCAACATTATACATGAACAGGGGCAAGCAAAGACCAATCGCTAGACAGAAGTTTTTAGCCGTCTTGAGACAACAGAAGTTGGAAAGTCTAGGAAAATTTGCAGAGGTACTGTCTCTACCAAAGTGTGCCCTCTGGAAATATCTAATCTCAAGGCCTTCCATTAAAACCCGCTCTTGAAGTGCACACACACACAACGCACGCTGACCCACTCTGAGAACACAGGCACTAGTTCCATGCTAGCTTTGAATGCTGGAGCCGGTTCAGTCCTATCAGTTACGGCTCCATTTTTCTCACAAACCAAATAACTTAGAATGCCTAACCTAGAATCTCTGAGCACAAGCCGTAAAAATGCTTAGCCATCGGGAAACAAACCAGCCGGAACGTGGCTGCCTCCATTAGACCGATAGGATCTACGCACGATAATTGGTAACACTCAGCTTGATTTAGTGGTAAAAACAATTGAAAACGTTATTGAATGCAGTAACTTCAGACCTCACAAGCCACTTCTTTAGTTATATTTAGACATGCTATGGAAAAATATTGAACTTATTAATGGCTGATCTAAATAGCAGAGAGAGAGGACAGAACTCAACAACTGACTCATCCAATAACAGGGATACTCACATTGACAGTGGGAAGACTTAGCTTAACAGTACGAAGACTCCACTCAACAATGGAAAGATTAGGCTCATTGTTAAAAGCAAAAAGACATCCAGATGTAGGAAGAGTAAACTGAATGTTTTATCTCAATGCATAAGTGAAGCAGGTAGGCCCCTACTATTAGAGCAAAAAACAAGAGAAGTTGACCAATAAAGTATATTAATATTGGCCCATAGACATGCACAAGATTACAATATATATATATATATATATATATATATATATATAAATTATTACTATATATATACATACACAGTTTAGATATCACGTGATGTGAAGTATCGTAACATAACATAACATATGCCACATGACAAAATACAATAAACAAAACAAAACCTGACTGAAAAAGCATAGAAATATGACCAGACCATAATTTATAATAACTGTAATTAATTGGAATGGCAATAATTACAGATTTACATAGCAATTATCAAGACAGATATAATTATAGGAGACACAGTTGACTTGTTAACAGAAAACAATGACAGAACAAAAACGGTTAACAAGGACTTACTTATGAAACACAGGCAACGAGTTGTTGCCTAGAATCAGTAAGTTGCTTAACAACAAAGCACAATACAACATGTAACTGTAATCAGAAAAGCAAAATACAACATGTAACTGTAACTGTAACCAGAAAAGCATGAAACTGTAATTGTAATAACAAAGCATAATACAACATGTAATTGTAATCAGAAAAGCAAAATACAACATGTAACTGTAACCAGAAAAGCATGAAACTGTAATTGTAATAACAAAACACAATACAACATGCAACTGTAATTGTAATAACAAAGCACAATACAACATGTAACTGTAATTGCAACACGAGGTAGGTTTACGGGAATGACAAAACTCCATCACAGAGAGCAGAAGATTTTCAAGGATGCAAGATCAATTCCTGCTACCCTCCCAAAGGTCTGCTCTGCCTCTCATTCGCTAGGTGGCATTAGTAAAATGAGCAGACGACATAAGGGCCTCTTGCATCACTGCCATACAGTCAGACTCAACTTCTATAATAACTTTTAATCATTTGCTCAAATTATGACTTGTAATCATACTGCAGTGTATACATCAGTATCAGTTGAAAACATGAATGTCTTTGATAATTTGTTGCTATACAGAAAGACTTAGATCTTAATATATATATATTAATGCAGTAATGTATCATAAGCTCTGACCTCTTGTCCGTTGCAAAGCGATTCAGCGTAGTCAGGATCCTGGTATAGGTTCAACCACTGAATTCCACCCTACAAGTAAAGAAATATCACCATACAAGTAAAGAAATATCACCCTACAAGTAAAGAAACATCGAAAAATGTCAGCATACAGTATCTGTCATATAAACTGATTCTGGAGCTCACTCTCCCAAGTACACAAGTGCTTAAGAGTATTTATATTGAATCGGGTCTGTAAGTGTGGATCTGTGCATGGAACACTGTCCAAGGGAGGATCAAGCCCTGTATTAACTATCAATGAAATTACCCCGGCCAAGACCTGGAAATAGGGACCTGGAAAGAAGTCCAACTTGAGGCTGAAATCCCTAAACTTTCTCACTCCATCTACTGGCGAGGGATGACTGGCATTGTATGGACCTAACATAACACAATCTTATTAGCAGCTGTGCAATGTGCAGCTCATTTAGTTACTTTACAAATCGATGTGTAATAATAAAATAATAATAATAAAATTGAAATACATACACATGCAAGCATACACGCATTCGCACATACATACATACATATATACATATCTATACATACATACACACATGCACCATTGCACATACATAAGTAATAATGTAATCTGTTTTAACGACTTCTGGAAAACCAAGAAAGATTGTAAGGTTGCAGAATATGAGTCACTGATAAAAGGCTGCTGACAACGGCCGGCCGTATTCCAAGTTCATACATAGATCACCCATTGTGAACTCGTATGCCCCATATAATGCTCAAGTGCAGAGTTAACACCACTCTAATTATCCAGCAATTACGTGGTGTCCTTGAAGCCCAGAAGTGGAATGTGCCCAGACTCCAAAAATCGGTCAGATTGACAAAATCATCTAATGTAAATGGTCAAAGAAAACACTAGCAAGTGGATCGATCGAGTAGTCAGGAATTCCTAAGATGCTCCGCATAGCACAGCGAATGGCATTTCCTAGTCAAGTGGAGTGACTACAGCATGGAACACTGTCCAGGGGAAGGTCAAGACCCGTATCAATTAAATTACCCCGGCCAAGACCTGGAAACAGAGACCTGGAAAAGAGTCCAACTAGAGGCCAATCTCCCTGAACTTTCTCAGTCCACTATTTAATGGGTCGGTCAGTAAATAACTGGAAACAAGGCCTCTGAGTGAAAGTCTGAAGAGATCAGAAATTAATTGACAGGCTGCAAAGGCACCATCCATCCATCCATCCATCCACCCACCCATCCATCCATCCATCCCAAGGCCCTAGACCTCACACGATCAACAAGGCATCACCAAATCAAACCATTTACACATCATCCCCCATAAGCATATCCTATCTTCACCACTGTAAAGTAGCAGCCACAATAGCTAGTGTGCCATACATACACACAAACACACACACACACACACACACACATATTCCCCTCTTTTCTCATTCTCTGGCACTCCTTAAATGTGGCCAAAGGAAGACAATCACAGGTGATACTTTCAGTAAATAAATTCTCCTATTATTTTTATGGTCGAGGTATCAATGTTCCGTGGCTATATTTAGAGAAAAACGGTTGATATAAATGTCTGCTGATGTCTACTCTGACTACTGAATTTATTAGCTTGTTAGTTTCTCTCAGACATTAAGATTTACTTTCATGCACAAAGACACAATGAGTATAGACTACAGAATGTAAATAAAGACAAGTGCATCCCTAATGCATCTATTCGAGTGTGAAAGTAATAATACACTTAGGTAAGTGCGGCTCTGACAGAGGAAATGCAAAGCAGGAAACTAACAATGCATTCAGTGAAGCTAGATACCTAGATAGGACTTCTAAGAGGTGCAAAGTCCAAAGTGCATAACTCAGGGTAAATCAAGGTCCTGGTAGATTCTTTTCACAGACATACACCCAGAATTCAACCAACACCCAGTGACTTAATCAACTCCATATATATCAGTCATGTGAAATCAACAATTCCACTCAGCTCAGTGACTGACAAGTGTCTTGCTATTGTACTTTGTACCTATATATATATATAGGAGTGTCCAACAAACAGCTTCATGTAAGGCTAAGACCATTGCTTTGAATTACATAAGAGTGTGCCTTTCATACAAGTACATTTATGATAATGTAACAAATGACAAGCAAGATGTTACATGTAGGCCTACCCATAAAACATCCCCTCTCTGACACCTGGTCTTGGGCTAAATGGTCTTAAGAGAAGAGGAGCAGTAGCAAGCAGCACTGTCACCTAAACGCTGTAGTACTGTTCAACATTGCTTGTTTCCAAGGGTTAGTAATGAATTGCCAATCTCATTAGAAGTGTGAGCTGCCATATGGTCCTAGTGATGGTTGATGATGCCCAGGTGTTACATGCATGTAAGCATGCATATTTAAATATAGCAAACCTATGCAATTAAATGGAAGCCTCAATTGCCTATGTTAATGGTGGACTAAGTGTCACAGCTATCCGCCTCAAACTCAGTCGCTATAATAGCCGCTGTACATACATTTGCAAGAATCAATCACTAATAACTGAGAAACATCAGACAATAACACTGTCTTTGATTCGGAAAGAAAACATTTAAAACCCACGCAAACTAAATCCCACAAATATTTAAGCCACCTGTAACCAATGCCACGAAACCTGGAAGATGACCAACAATCATACCTTACATTACAGCACCAAAGTTCCCAAACACTTGACCAAAGTCGTGCAAAGGACAGGGATTTCAATAATGACCAATTTCACTGTGTCTTTTTCTAATGAAAGCAAAATAAATTTAATTAGTTTTGCTGAAATAAAGCAATATTTTGTGCATAAAACTGGTCAGTGACCTTGGTAAATTCCTGATTCATCAGATAAAATAGTATTGGTAAAAGAATATAATAATCCATAGTCCAATACTGTAAACATGTAAGAAAAAACATCCAAATGTAAAAAGAGATGAATTCAATAAGCAAAAACATAACTGACCACAAACTTTCGACCGATTTTGCTTCCGGCCTGTGCCATATACGCCTTCGATTCTTCCTCGAACTTCAGTCCTCCCAGTGGTTCCAGTAATTCGACCGATGAATGACGCGTACAGTCTTGAAATAGATCGACAGTTCTGTCCTTGACCTTTAGAGCAAACATCGTCCACTTGCCCGTCATAGACATCCCCAGAAATTCTGCAATAACGTTGGAATCTGTTCTCCTCCGAATGTCGGTATAGTAGAGCACGATTTTCGTTTTGTTGGTATCTCTCGGGCCGGCAGCGATTTCAAGTCCAAATTGGACAATCGAATCTGTTGGATTCGTAATTGCGAATAGGAAGCCACCTTCGTCTGTTTCTGGTCGAACGACGACGTTGATTGCAAAAGAGCTGCCAACGTTCTCGATTACATCTATCGCCGGCTTTTGTACTTGAGATTGAGCACTGAATTGAAATGCAGGATAGCCATCCAACCCATTCATATATGATATCTCCTGATCCTTGAATGGAACTTTGACCATTTGAAGAAATTCCACCTTCCCGAAATCACCTGTGCATTGAATCAGAAATTGCCAGTTACTATAGTAACCGAAATCAGAACACAAAAAGTGAAAGGAATAGTAATTAGACCACAATGCCTTAAACACCACACATAAAAGCAAAGTGATGGCAAATTTGATATATAATGTAACCATACAGAGGCGGCGATCTCGTTTGAGAGGTGGGGGGACATCCAATGCCAATGAGAGGTGTGAGAAATGTGGGGGACAAGCGTATAACGTATAACGTATCCCTATCTGTAAAAGGTGGGGGAGTTGTCACCTCGACCCCTCCCCTGGGATTGCCACCCCTGTAACCATACAACTGTTTGTCTGATATTGTGCTCCTTCAAACATTTAGTAGTTACACCGTCACACGACCATGACCATACGACTGAATATCAATGGCAATAATTGTGATTGAAGGATTTGTTCAAGGTTCTCACCCAGCTACTGCCTCATGTAAGGCTCAAACACAAGTATACATACTCTAACTGATCGACCACTGTGTTCAACCTTGTCTTGTAAGGTCAATTAGGGATAGGGTTGCCAACTCTGAACAAACCCATTCCAGAACATTTCCCAGTCTCCACTGTCATGAATAGGGTTTCCAACTGTGAACAAACCCATTCTGGGAGATTTCCCAGTTCCCACTATGATGAATGACAAACCGCTAAGAAGCCAAACCCACAAAGTTTTCAGCATTCAAAAAAAGTTATGAAGTTACTTTCGAGGCCTTACTCGAAAGTCGCGATTAGTCGAAACACATAATTAAATTATAATTAAGAACACCGAAAATCAAGATGTTGCACTACAGTATTGCTCAATCCATGTTCCTTGGATTTGGATAACATTATTGAATCACATAATCTGTTGTAATTACTTAGGAATAAAATTGGCATTGCCCAGGACACAGGACAATTCCGGGACTGTCCCGGCCATTCCGGGATGGTTGGCAACTATAATTAGGGATCGTTAAAAAGGTCATTAACACAGAATATGTTGGCAAGTCTCAGTAAGCAGAATTGAATTGCAGCTTGTTATTCTGTATAATCATAGTTCTCCAAAGATCTGAATCTTTTGAAGACACTCTAAAGAGGTTCACATTGTCTATTGGTCAATTTTTTGCCCCACATTGTACTATAGACAGATATCCAACCACATGCTTAAAAGCGCCTCGGAGTAGTGATCATTGAAGGTGCTATATAAATTATCTGAATCAGTCTAGGAATCCATAAAATTGTGTACGAATATAAATAAACATGATGAATGATGTCTTTGAGGTGGGAATAGGTTTACAGCAATGACAAAAAGTGCATAATAAAGCATAATATTCGTTTTCCCTGTTTCGCGTTCATTGAAAAGTCCGGACTATATCAGTAAGTTAAGTTAAACAGTACAAGTTGGCGTCAGGAACTTCGTCAATTAGAAATGTTCATGTAGGTCAAAGATACGTTCGGCATAACTGTTAAACATAAAAGAGTCCATTGAACCCGTTCAAAATCTTCAAACAAAACCTCCTCAATTGTGTGTTTTATTTACACTGAGAGCAAACCTAAGGAACTCTAGACACTTTACGCAGACGCTTGAGAAACCCATTCAAAGTGCAAAAAGACAATTCGCCGAAAAGTAAAGCACAAAGCACACGCCGTCGTGGTTGTCACAGTCAAAGCACCGCTTTCAACCGCTGTCGGTCTGCTTGCAACAGCGTCGATCGTGACTAAATTCTTCAGATAAGGAAAGGCAGAGCGAGTTGCAAAAGCAGAATTGCGTCCGCATATCCGCTTTACTGGGAATCGGAAAGAGATGGAAAGCACTTGCCCGCAATAATATAACTCAGCCCATTGAAATCAGTCAGAGGAAGGCAGAAGGAAAGAGAGAAGGAGAAACGAGAGAGCGACAGATAAAATAAGAAGAAAGAGAAAGAGACAGAGTGAGAGACTAGTTTTATCAGTGAGACAGACGACGATCGCAGCACAGGGAGTCCGCACAGATTTATCGAATCCGCCATTCCTCGAGCTCCTTCAAGTAGGCCCACAGTCGACGGCTGGTTCTTTTCTACCTCAGACAGGCAGTCGGTCAGTCAAGTGCTATTAGACCTAGGCTAAAGTAGGCCTGTGTATGTTTCTCAGACTAAATACGACCATCACTGGTGATGATGACGACGACGACGATGATGATGACGTGACTATTTGCGATAATGAGTAGGCCTAACCGAGAAAGAGATGAAGGTACGACGAGTCGGCAGCGGAGATGACGACGATTTAATACAGCGTTTCCCAAACTATGGATCGCGACCCAAAAGTGGGTCGACATGCTTAAAAATATGAAACTGATCTCTTGACCTTCTTTGTTGTAATGTCACTATAGTAGGCTATATACTCCAATGAGTAAAGTCTAGTCTGTAGTCTCTTCATTATATCGAGTACGTATAGGCCTGTATTCAGTGCATGCATTGCCAATAATTTGCAATAATTTAAATAATTTAGGGACGTTGAGATGCTAATTAAATTTCACCCCAATATATTGTTCGCCTTTGAGAGGTGGGTCACGGGCATTCAAAGATTATCCGAAGTGGGTCCGACGACCAAAATGTTTGAGAAACACTGATTTAATGCAGCCACTGCAACTGAATAATTATGCCTGTTCATCCTGGTCAAATCACATGTAGGCCTAATATAAAATTACGACCTAGTGTAGGCGATGTGCGCAGGCCCCTATACAATAAATCAATTGTGTCACTGATTGATTTATTGGTTGGTTGATTGATTGGATGGTTGGTTGGTTTTGGCTGGCTGGCTAGCCTAGTCGCTGGCTGATTTATTGATTGGGTGATTGATTGACTGATTGACTGGCTGGCTGACTGACTGACTGACTGACCGACCGACCGACCGATCGATCGATCGATCGATTGATTGATTGAATAAGAGCTTACCGAAATCAATAGAGATTTGCTGAAAGTTTGTCTGAGCATCATGTGCAATATAAGCCTAAGCTTTGGGCCTTTATTGTATAATATCCTTACACTTAATAAGTAATACCTTTGACATTTGTCCACAATGCTTCAATGGGAGAACTATAGGTCCGTTATCCTCATAGTAATTAGCTTGGCTTATTAATTAGGCTAAGAGTTGGGAGGCGCTCTCCAATAATTAGTCATCGCAAACACATCAGCTGCAGGTGCAGAGCACAGGCACTTACACTTTGCCAACAGCAATTGGGCGATTGACGGTAGGCCTACTCATAATTATGCATGACTTTCCTTCCCCTCTCCTGCGCAATTGTCAGCTACAAAAGGATGGATGAGCTCATCAATTTATGCGACAATAACAATAAGTAAGTAAGCTGACGTCAGGGCATCCATCAACTTTAATCATTAGGGCCAACAACTACAGTTAAGTAAGCAAGAATGAACGACCGTTAATTATTGTTGCTTGAGCGGATCGTAAATCGGGGGATCAATTATAGGCCTAACCACATTTAAAAAAGTGATGGTTATCGAAGTCCACCATCACAATACCAAGCTACGCCTGCGCACAGTTGGGCCCCATACGAATCCCATATGGGTCATGTATGGCATGTGGGTCATGAATGTATTCCACGCGGACATTATTGCAGAGACGGTTCAACCAGGGCCTAAAATGGGCCTGGATGGTCATGGACGGCGTCCAGGCACTTATTTTCGAGGCTGGACGCCGTCCTGCCACTTATTCGGCCAGCAGAGCCTGGACGCCGTCCATGATCGTCCATGCAGCAGTGAATTCCTCTATATGCGTACGTTATTATCAACAGGAAAAAGAGGAGGAAAAATTTTTCGCGCTTCGCGCGTTTACAAACTTTTTCACAACTTTCAAAACGATGTCGGCGCCCTTGTCCACAATTTCACAAAGGAAAGCAATTCTCTGTAGCCCTACGCTTTAAATTGCAACAAATATTTCACCAACAAATAATAGACGACTAAGCAATGGTTGATGGACAAAAACCCTAACGAATGATAACAAATTCTATTTTTCGCCCATTGTATTTGATTAGATAGAAGTTGGCTTTATAATAATAATGTCTGCAAATCCAGCTTCTGGTTCAGCAAGAACCATTTTTGTCAATTCAACTTCTATTTAAACAGATATTCTTTTCAATGATCCAACATTTATTTTAGTAGGCATCATGTTTGTCTAAATAGCATCTGTTTTGTAAGAATTTCGTTCACCCATCCAGCTTCTATCCAAGCATCATTAATATCACCAATCCAACTTCTATTTTAACGTTCACGTACTGTGGACCATAGTGCACGAACCATTTGTCGTCGAATTAACATGTTGGTGCTCTGCCTTTGCAATTTGTAGTTCTTGACTTTTTGACACTAGGGGCCGTCCATATGTGACGTCACGCGCCTAGGGGAGCGGTCACAAATTTGTGACGATGTGTGACAAGGGGAAGAGGGGTATACGAAATGTGACGTCAAATCATCACATAAAAATACGTAAATTTATTAAAAACTTACACTCATTTAAACAAGCTGCACTTAATTAGCAGTAGTTGTTACCACAATTAAAGAACAATAATTATGCTTCTGATAGTCTTTCTTCGTGAGGAATGCATAAGATTGTAATCATTATAGGCTACTTAATTTTTCCATTTTTCTTCGTTCTACTATTATAATTTGAAATATTTTATAGTTACAAATAATTTTTTTATAATTATAAGAAAATTTGCGATACATTCTAGACATCTGGTTTGATTTTTTTTGGGATGGGGGTCAGGGCCTTGTGACGTGACGTCATATTTGAAAGGGTCATGTCAGTTATGACGACGTGTGACGAAGGGGTCAAATATCGTCCAAAATTGCGTGACGTCTTTATGGACAGCTCCCCTAGCGTCCAGGCACTTCTTTTTTACACATTAAGCACTGGGTTCAACGCCGAACCGTTTAATTTGCCAAATACTGGGGTTAGTCCGTGCGCGGGACCGCCGCCGAAAAGAACTCAAGTTGAAACCAGTCGCTGCAAGCATTGTATAGAGGCGCGTTTACAGAAAATGGACCTTATGGGGCAAAAACAATTTGAGGCCCTCCTGAACTTGTTCACTGACGCTGAGACTCTAGTGTCGTCTAAAGTGTTGTGTCCAAGACTCCATAAAGTTGACCTGGAAGAGAGAGCCGCTGCACGTCGGCAACGCGAACTAAGGGTGTAGGGCCTAATCGCAAACGAAGTAATGGAGAAAGTGTGGATTGGATATACGAATATCGATGAGCTGGATCTGAATGGAATATATTCGTTGAATAGGATCGATGATGAGATCCAACTCACCCTATTAATTCAATGAAAGAGCATTTCGCTTCGCCGTGGGAGAACAGAAAAGCATAAAGTTTGGGTTGTTTCAATTTATTTTTTTTAAACATTCTGTTTAGTAATGTGGTTATTCTACAAGAGCTTTTCATTTTGTAGAATGCATAATGATTGTAATAATTAAACTTACCCCTTTCAAGTATTTTGATATTAGGCCTGTAATTGCTTTATTTGGTAATTATAAGAAAATTTGCATATAACATTCTCGACATCTGTTTTGGACCATAATTATTCCTCTGCTATCTATCCGTACTTGACATACCGTGATATTGCACGGGCCTCCAATTAATTATTCCTCTCCACCAAATGGGTTAGCCATATTAGCCTGCAGAAGGCAGCCTTAACGAGTTGTAAGCCTACGTAGGCCTATTATTGTTGAAGACCCTTGAGGTGCAGAACTCTATGACTTAGTGTTTGAGGGGATATGACTTTTGTGACGAGGGCGAGGGGAGGAGGGATAAAAATTCGTAAATTATGGGCGGCCCTTCACAAATTAATTTTGAAATCTTCACATGGCTATCATGCATGCAGGTCCAAAAAAAGTGAGAGTCATTTACGGAGGACGAATTAGACGCTTGCACCTATTACTATTTACAAGGTTCCCAACCCTAGGTCGATTTATCTGAAATGGCTTTTACTCTGGCAGGTCTGGAAAACATAGGTAAGTGACGCATAGAGATGGAGAAAAAGAGCCTCTATCTAGAAGTTAGACATGGGCATCTGTTCTGGAAATTAGACAGCGTCTGGAAAAGCACATGGATTAGCCATGGATAAGAGGACTGTGTTTATGGAAATGTCCGAGTAACTACTTATCAAGGTATTCTGCCATTACAATTCTACACTATGCAGTTATCAACTTATCAATCATTCATCTCAACTACCTGTCAGCTGCCGCCCTCTACCACCTATATGACAGGTTGTCCTTCAAAATGATTTTTTATCACTTTGCTTCGGTCAGTTCGGTGAGTTTTCTTGTCAGTCTATAGGTCAATCATTCTCTTCCATGAGTTGATTGATTCTCTTTTGGTTTCCCAACAATAACTAATGGTTATTTTGCCACACATTAACACCTGTTTAATATAGTAGATCTTCATCTCTATCACATAAGCTAAATGTTAATGAAAATTTCTAAACAGCACACGCACAATATAATTATTTATAATCATGTAGAAAAATATTTTACATCAAGTGGTATCTGCATGATCAGCAGCGATTGACTTATATTAGGCCTATAGACATGCATTAGTGTTGTCAGTGTGTTGAGAATACTAAACATGTAGGATTCTTAATTCTAAGTTCCGACTCATCCTTACTATTCTATCTGGCGGGTTACTTAAATTAAGCTTTCTTTTGCACCTTGCCAACATACATTTTATATATATATATATATTCATAGATAGGCCTAGCGTCTTCTGCAACACACATAGCTCAGTTGTACGAAATATTTATGCCATTCGCGCATCGTGAACCCTCGTTTTGTTATGTCCTAATGTAAGTCATAATTTGATTGGTAGGCCTACGGTAATGTTCCGAATTTTCCAAATGTCAAAGAAAGACAATTAGGCCTACCAGTTGAGAAATATTTCTATGTATCTAGAAATGCTATCGGCCTCTTCATCTCATCCCATACAGACATGTATAATGTGCTGTGTAGGCCCACACATGATTTCATTTCTATGTATGAGTGCATGCACATATATATATATGATATATATATATTATTTATGAACGAATAAGTTTAGCATAGGCCTACATATATACTTTGACTAGTTAAATTGTATATCCCCGGGTGGCCCAAATCCAATGTATCTGCATGTCTCCGGGGCAGAGAACCCATCATCATCATCATCGTTATCATCATCGTCATCATCATCATCATCATCGTCATCACCACCACCACCACTATCATCACTAAGTTAAATATATTTCTACATACATATGTAATATAATTTTATGTTATGGATACAAATTATGTATATATTTGGAATTATATAACGCTGTTTGTAGACATTTCAAGGAATGGACAGAGCCTACCTTTGCAGAACGTATGACACGTGTCTCATATCGATGCATTATAAGTATAGGCCTTATAAGTTGGTTAAATATGCTAAATTAAGGATCTTGCTGATTGGTATCTATTACCCATTGATAAAGAAACAAGACATTGAACATAAACGTCAACAAAACTACAACACAATACATCGGAAAGAGTAACCGTAACCTGCGACTGCAGAAAGCGTTTAAGTTACATATATGACCATCACTGGGATTAGGTCTTATTTACAGCTTCTCAATATGCATGTAAGCATGTTATTATATATGTTATTATATATGTTATTATATATGTTATAATGTATGTTATTATATATGTTATTATATATGTTATTATATATGTTATTATATATGTTATTATATATGTTATAATGTATGTTATTATATATGTTATTATATATGTTATTATATATGTTATTATATATGTTATTATATATGTTATTATATATGTTATTATATATGTTATTATATATGTTATTATATATGTTATTATATATGTTATTATATATGTTATTATATATGTTATTATATATGTTATTATATATGTTATTATATATGTTATTATATATGTTATTATATATGTTATAATGTATGTTATTATATATGTTATTATATATGTTATTATATATGTTATTATGTATGTTGCGTACAGACATCGTAAGCACAGATCAGTGATTAATTGGTTATTATACGTAAATTAATAAGTGTCTTTGACAGCTGTGTAAATAGAGACATAAAGTATAGAGTATGGGCAGAAGAAGATTAAACGGTTCTGGGTTGAAATTCAGCGAAATTAACAACAAACAATGGATCAATTTAACCATTGTGGACATTGAGATTGAGAAGGAAGGTGTGCAAAAATTATAAGCAGCCGAGACATTGTACATGATTACGTAGCAGCTGATTATTGGTCTTTGTCGAGTTAGGACGGAAAATAATAGATAAATAATTTTGATTACCTAGGCCAGCTTTACATTATTCACATAGGCCCCTATGCTGTAGCAGCACTATTTAGGCCTACTAGATTCATAAAGTCACACTATTAGTGTGATGAAACTTGATTAAATCGTTTATATCAAAGCAACTTGAACTTATAAATTGTCAGAACAATGGACAAGAACCATGCAGTCCTATGCCTGCGGGAACGTCACAGTTTGTATTGTATTGTAATGTAGCCTATTTAAACATTTCTGAAGCGCTTCTAGTAGGGTAAACCGTTCAGAAGTGATGCCAGTGCGCTAAACCCCGTGAGAAGAAGTCGGTTTTGTATGTATGTACGTATGTCTGTCTGTCAGTCAGTCTGTCTGTCTGTCTGTCTGTCTGTCCGTCTGTCTGTCTGTCTGTCTGTCAGTCTGTCTATTTGTATGTACGTAGGTATACATTATGTATGCATATATATATATGCCCAAGTTCACCTATATACGCTGTAGCGTCTTATACATGGCTACCTACAATGTAGGTGATAAGCTTATATATTGTGCATTAACTTGCTAAATGTGTGCATTGCATGCTGAAGGTGAATCTTGAAATCAACTGAACGTAGGCCTATAAGAAGTCGACGTAGGCCTATTTCGCTTGAACATTCATATTAATCAGTACAAAAACTACATCAGGCTACCTTCACTCGTTGAATTAATCTTCGAATAGGCCTACTACAGTCATGCTTCCCTATATATATAGTCGTTCTTTGAATTAAATTTATGTCTGACCCAATAATTGAAAAGCTTTAATAGGGTCGCATGCCTTAAGTCGGCGTGGCTGCCACTTGAGCCTGTTCCTGCTGTCCAGATATGTTCTCCCCATACTGTCATTAAGAGCCGGGGGCGTGATGAAGGGCAGATGGCCAATATACTGGGCATCTGGGATCTGTAGGCCTCCGGAGCTCTACACCTCTAACAGTTCTTTGGCAAGCCACACCTCAGGAAGCAAATCTCGCTCTTGAGTCGACCTAAATGGAAGAAATAAATCAAAAGACGGCGATAATAGGATTGTAACAACGCTAAAAGACTCGTTCTATTCAAGCATAAACGCATGGTCTAGACCGTCTAGTATCGAGAACGGGAAACGATCCGGCCAACTGGAAAAACTGAAACGTTGAGGATAATTTCATGCATATATATATATACATACATATATATATATATAGGCTATATATGCCCAGTTTTTTCCCACACATTGGTGAAACGTTGACCAATGCTGTATTGTGTTCTACTTATTCTGTTCTAGAGAAAGCCAGTCTTGTTCGAATCAGGTTGTTTAAACGTGTCAGCTGGTGTTCTATTACCAGGTATAGGCCTACATGTAGGCCTACAGGCTTAAATCAAATGGTTTGACAATACAAATACGGGTAACATTTGAAATTTCTTTGTAGAAATGAGTTCTGCTATATATATATATATACTGCGCGGTCGGCCTATAATTAAGTATCGCAAATAACTGATTCATCGATCTTTTGTAATAAACGCGGAGAATCAATCCGCGTTAAAAGACTATAAGAGCACATTTGATTAGGCCTACGTTTGGCAGTGATTAACTATAATTTCTAAAAATTACGTGAAGCTTCCAAGCACGCTTGGTAAAGGTTCCATTTAAGACAAATGATACCATATGGAATCCGCGTAGAGCCCATATGGGTCCAATCTAATGCCATGGAACGCTGCCAGGGTATGTACTACCAAACACGTCTTGTGATAGGTGAAAGATTCTAAAACAATTAACTGCTGTGAACCGTCATGCACTTTGGAGGAAACGGCACACGCCGTTGCCTTATCATTATCCAGGAATTCAGAGTCTGAACAGGGTATGATCAGTTAAAAGCTCTGGAAGGGAATCCGTTAACTGCTTCTGCGCTTTCTCTTCAATCGGTGGCATTTAACACAGGCTATAAGCGTACTCTAGCTTACTTTAGAGAGGGTTATGCCGTGTGTTGGTCCTTTAACGACACCGTTCCATGTCGAAGATGATTTGGTGTCGTCCTCCTCCTTTCGCCACGCATGGGACTGGCACTGTCAAAGTCCAAACAGTTGCGGATTTATAGAGAGGGTTATTTCGGCACTACTCTGTATATACCTGTGGTACAGCAGTAGTGTCAGTTCCAGACCTGTAGAATAGAGAAGGAGGGCGACGCTAACGATGCTAATTGTCTCAGCATATCGTTAAAAATGAATCACCTCTTGATTGCTTTCTACTAACAAACATTATTACAGGGCCATATGAAATTAAGCAATTAATAGGGACTGAAATCCAAAGGAACGGATCCGTATCCATTGATTGGGTTAAAGGCCCTAAGTCGAATCCGTTGAAAAAGCGCGGTCAAATTCCAGAGTGAGGCATCGGTAGGTAAAGTAAGCAAATTGAAAGAGGTGAGTCTTAAGTCTAGACGCGAAGAACAAAAAAGAATTGTCAGAACGTACACAGAACGGGGCATCGCGAATTCCAGCGCTTCAGACCAGCCAGGTACGGAAAACGCCAGAGGGCGCTGTAGTATTCAGGTGCGAGGCAGAGTGAGAATCGAAGTATTCGTTGATCGGGGCAATATTGGTCGGTATGAGGGTTGAACAAAGAGCAGATAATTATTATAGACTAGCTTATTTTATCATCAAAATGCTTTGCGAACTATCAGATAGATCTTAAGGACTTGAATTTTCCCTCCAATTGACAGGAAAATGTGCTCACCCTAAATAATGCGAAGTGGATGTGATACGCAGTTCTGGCGTCATATGGTGCTTGCAAGGACTCTGACCAGAATCTCAAACTATGCATAGCTTGTGTAAGTCGCTCCTAGTGCGTTCTACTTGCATTCACATAGGGGGAGGGGGTCCGGAGGCAAATGCCTCCAATTTCAGGTAGGGGTAATTTTTTAGTCTCCGAGGGAAGTACCTTGCCTTCCTAACACTGGGGACGGGGGGGGAGAGTTTGCCTCCATTACTCAGAGGGGGATTGCGCTACCTTAATCCAGTAGGCCTACACGGACATATGCTAGTTAAAATAAAGTTTGTGGTGTGCAGAATAGATTTTATACGAATATCCCCGTATGCGAAAGTTCATGATTTTGAATTTTAGTCTAAACACGTTCCAGTAAAATGACGTTGAGTAGCCGAGAATTATCATGAAGCTGTGTTGACGATAAGATCAATTAACGAGCAATTCATCCAACTGGACTGACGTTTGTCATTCAACTTTGATCAGCTATATGCTATTGTCTATAGAAATAACTAATAATAATTAATTAATTAACGAGTTTCGTTTAATTTCAAACTGAAAACCGCAGCGTGACCACAAGCACAGTCTGAACGAATGATGACAGGTTATTACATGAGTCGAACTTGATGCTATATGCAGAAATGCAAGGTGTCCATAACGTTATAATTTTACCAACGCCATCGCATAGCGAAAGAAGGACTAATCACCCTTACGGCGAATCAGAGTTGTCCACGATTCGCGTGGACACGCGGGTTGGGTCAGGTCGGGTCACGAATATCTGTAGATTACGCTGGTCAGGTCGGGTCGCGTCAAGATCCTGACGAGTCGGATTGGGTCGGACCCCAAACCCAGACCAATTTCGACCCACGAATGTTTTGCAAAGTTCAATTTTCATCTCAGTAATATTCCAAATGTTGATCAGTTACAATAAAATAAATTGAATATGGCGAAGGAATTAGCGCAAAAACGTAGGGCAACAACGAATTTGTTCTTCTTTACACCGAACTCGGCTCAAGCTATCGTATGGAATAATCACTCACGAATTTATGAAGAAACGGAAGGTCAGCGGATTTATATCTAGCGTGTGAGTTAGCTGATGATCCAACGCTGGAACATGCGGATCGGACTCTTACGTACCTAATGATATTCAGAATTCTATTGCATATATTCATGGAGAAAGTAAGTTTTGACCAAAATAAATGGAATAAACGAAGGGTATCTTCCCTGAATTATGGCGGTCTGACTGTGCTGCGTTTTTACGACATTAGAATTTGACGATGAATAATATTTGTAAAATTAGCACAAAAGTCGGGTCGGGTCGGATCAAGTCGGTTCATGTAGGCATGGGTCGGGTGGGAACGGGTCAGTTATTTGGCTTTAGAAGTCGGGTCGGGTCCGTTTACGATGGGTCGGGTTGGGTCGGGTCATGATAATTGGACCTGTGGACAACTCTGCGGGTACTATCCGACGCAAGATTTATCACAGCTCTGCACACCTCAATGTGTTATCAATCACTCTACGCCTCAACTCTATATAATAAGATAAAGATTTCCCACTAGGATTCTGAAAGTTTCTTCTTACCAACTATCCAGAACTGGGTGTCAACAAAATCAGTAGCAAGCAGCAGCCTAAATGTAGAGAGCGGAGTATAGTAACATTCATGTGCGTGCATTTGGTTTGGTATCGCTCGCTTGCATATTGCAGTGGTAGCCCAGAGAGGTAAATTAGTAAAACAGTCAACCAAGCTGGACATAGATGAAACTGCGGCTGGCACAGATTAAGAAGACCGTGTGTGAGAACGCCACAATGAACACAAAAGTAAAATGACTAGCCGGAACTTAGTAAAGAAAAAGTAAGATTGGAGAGACTGAACCAGTGGAAGCAAAGGCGCTTATTACGATCAATCGTATCAAAAGCGGCTCATATAGGTCAATGTCTCAATGAGAATAAGAACCGTCGTTTTTCCATGTCAATGAGGCTAGAGATGTGATTGTGGTCCAATTCCATAGGAGCAGTACTTGCGGTAGGTAGACTGCAGAGGAGGTACAAGTTATGGGTGCAAAGACAATAATTTACGGCGGCTTTTATTATATTTCCAAAGTAAATTTTAGAGAAGAGAGCATTGTTTATCGATAAGTCATCAATTGAAAGAGAGAGAGAGAGAGAGAGAGAGAGAGAGAGAGAGAGAGAGAGAGAGAGAGAGAGAGAGAGAGAGAGAGAGAGAGAGAGAGAGAGAGAGAGAGAGAGAGAGAGAGAGAGAGAAAGAGAGAGAGAGAGAGAGAAAGAGAGAGAGAGAGAGAGAAAGAGAGAGAGAGAGAGAGAAAGAGAGAGAGAGAGAGAGAAAGAGAGAGAGAGAGAAAGAGAGAGAGAGAGAAAGAGAGAGAGAGAGAGAGAAGAGAGAGAGAGAGAGAAAGAGAGAGAGAGAGAAAGAGAGAGAGAAAGAGAGAGAGAGAGAGAGAGAGAGAAAGAGAGAGAGAGACGAGTAGGAGAGACAGACAGACAGAGACAGACAGAGACAGACAGAGACAGACAGAGACAGACAGAGACAGACAGAGACAGACAGAGACAGACAGAGACAGACAGAGACAGACAGAGACAGACAGAGACAGACAGAGACAGACAGAGACAGACAGAGACAGCCATAGACAGCCAGATACAGACAGAGACAGACAGAGACAGCCATAGACAGCCAGATACAGACAGAGACAGACAGAGACAGACAGGCGACAGATATATCTATATATACATATATTTATTTATATGTATATACATAGACAGAGAAAGATAGAGAGAAAGAGCGTCCAAGAAAAGGAAAGAGGGACGGAGGAGAAGGATTTCTGAATTTTGGAAGTCCTAACTTGTTTACTTAAACGCAGTTAATTGATATGCATGACCATTAATTAACTCGCACACACACACACACACACACACAGGCCTACGCACGTACACATGCACAAAGGTATATATATCGGGCAGAGTCTGAAAAGTCCAGAATTAATTTAATTAACTAGAGCAGCGATTCTCAGCCTGTGGGTCGCGACACCCACAGGGGTCGCCTTACGATTTGCCAAAGGTCGCCTGGAACCCTCAGGAATTGAAAAAAAATTGTTGCAGAATTCTTTCACTTGTTCTATTTCTTTACATCCAGTGTGTATTCTGACTACTGTCTCCTTTCTTTTACTTATCTTCAGTATCTTTATCGTTTTGATGTTAATTTTTATTCCATATTCAGATGATATTTTGTTCAGTCTATCTGCCACTGCTAGACCTTTGCGACGTCTTGCCAAAATTGACTGGTCATCTGCAATCTCAGCGTCTTGATCCATCTACCTCCTACTTTATACCTTTCTCCAGATCCTGCACTCTGATTCCTTTAATAAAATGATTACCAGCAACAAATTATAAATTGTTCTGTTAATTAATGATTGATTGTGCTGTTATACTTGAGGTGTGTGGACTATAAAACAGTAAGAAGTTAAATACATGGTAGTAAAATAGCGGTGAATGCAGTAACTCGATTACTATTTTAGTTGGAAGTCACCACAACTTTGGAAAAATCATCAGGGGATCGCAAGATTAAACAGATTGAGAACCGCTAAACTAGAGTAAGACAAACGTGAGAAAAAACGACGATCAATGAAATTGGCTTGTACAGTTTTGATTGCCAGCACACAGGAAGTTCTGACGCCTTGCATAACGCCTCCGAGCCTCACGTTGACTTATTTGCCAAAGGAGATCACAGAGTAAATGAGAAAAACACGATCGCCGACAACTTGGATCAACGATATCACCGATAACTGCGCGGCAAAGATCATTGAGAACAAAGTCGTCGGAACAACCGATTACTGACAGGATTGAGTTACAACAGCTTGAGACATAGATTAAGCACAAGGTCAAACTTGCAAGACAAGGAACCCTTATTAAGTTAACTACTGTTATGTAATCAGATAAGCAGGACAAGCAGAGGACAGTAAGCTTCTGTTGGAAATCACAGAAGGCAATGGTGAAGCTGTCAGAAGTTTAAATGTAGAACGACACACCGTGGCATTGCGTCTGCAGGACGTAGGCCTACAGTTGGTGCGTCCCGCTTCAAGCAGCAAATGTGGCCAATTAATCATATGCATGCTTTATCAAGGTGACCGAGAGAATGCCTATCTCGCATGTCCAACTGCGTTGAGATAAAAGCGTTTCGCAATATATTCGTTTAATGGACAAACAGTCACAAACTGACACACCGCATTAAGTTATTACAGAAGGTTGAAATCTGTTGTATAGGGTCCGAGTTCTGTTCAATTATAATTTCCATGGGAAAGAAAATCTCGGAGACACTTCACAGAACAAATTCAAAAGGACAGCATGATGTCGACAGATATCCGTCATTCACAGAAAGCATGATTACTAGAAGCTGAAATGACATCGATACTAACGGATCATTATTCATTGGCAGCGGTGCGCAGCGTGTTACAGAATAATTGATTTTGACATTTCCCTACCGTGCACGACATTAAAATAGCCTACGGCCAAAATAAGTTAAAAATTTTAATGCTTGCAAATCGGAAGTTCTTTTTTTCACTTTATTGATTAAAATGAACTTTTATTTAATTTCTTTATGACACTTTTTAAGTTTCTGTGCATTATTTTGCTAGCTGGTTAATATTTGATCTTGATGATAGCTTAGGCCTATAGGCCAATAGAGGAGAAACCTGGAGTTCACGATTAAGCCTAAGATTTGTTGTATGGTTTGCACTTTTCAGTTTCCTTAAAATTGACAATTGTATGTATTGCATTAAATAATTAAATTCCAAAACAAACAGAAACTTAAGGTTTACATCCTATCCTTTTATGAGCCAACAGCGCATATCGTCTTACTGGTGTTCATGACATTATCCGGTATACATGGCTGCGAGAACCAATCTCAACTTAATTCGTTCTGTAGACTAAAGTACTTAAAACGATTTCAATTTGCCGCAACTGTATTCTCAATTCCACATCCGGTTTTTATATCGGATGCGAACTCAACCCTTGGGCAAATATCGGAAATGGAGGTGCAGCATTATCTGGAAAGCTCTTCTTCCCACTCTCTGCTGCCAATTTGCCAGCTCAACATCAGAGTATAAAAACATTTCAATTCGTACCCGACTTCAACAACTTATATATGACGCATTGCAGAATGCCTGAAACGGTCAATGTAAAAATGTCAGGAGGTCAGAAACATTAACATTTTATGTTTTCGCTGCACACGTCAGCCTCATTCGACCAGTGAATCGGCTAGCTAGCTTTAGATTGAGAGGATATATCTCTCAAATTAAACGTAAGATAGGACTTAGTTAGTAGCAAAGATAACACTTGCATATAAGTCTTCTACAACATCGAATCATAAATTGGCAGCATATCGATATAAATCATACCATAACAGCGATTGTAAATAAGCTTGTATCGCTGGCGCAGTTGTTTCGGAGAAGTCTACATTTTGGATAAAACTGCACACTAAGTGTTTCCAAATGATACAGATTTCGGAAATGAAGGCGGTGATAAGAATCACCTATACCGGTGGTTCTGAAGGCATATATGGCCTGCCAATACAAGATAAGATATGATACACATATACTCTGATCGTATCACCATTGATTGCCTCCGGCTACATTCACTGAAGGTAAATTGCTTCAGCCTGCGTAAGAGAACATTAAATTTCTTCTGGTAATCTACAGAGCAACCTTACCCCAAATGTTCGTGACAGATTCGTATTTTTTCATCATCAGTCTGTGACGCCATCCATCTGGTGGAGATGGGTACAAACAAATGATCTGCATTGTCCTCGGGCATTTGTCAAGTTCAGTGCTAGTCTCAATGTAATGCAAATTATATTGTAGGCTTTATTATATATACACTCACGTTTTCAATCCAGCGAAATTTTATTCGGGCTTTGTATAAACTGTGTAAAAGTATTCCTAAAACAGCGGTTCCCAACCCTTTTCGACTTAGGACCACTTTCCTTTAGTTGGAGGACATTATGGGCCACAAGGTTAAACATAACTATTCTAAATTTTAACAGATCTTTATGTTAGCGTACGGAGGATGAAGGTGCGTTTCGCTGACTCCGCTTTCTCAGCCACCGGTCCCAGATGCTGAATGGTCTTCCGCCCGCCATCAAATTGGCCGACTCAGTGGACTCTTTCAAGTCCAAGCTCAAGACTCATCTCTTTTCGAAGACTTATCCCGATTGTCAGTTTTTTGTGAGGCGCCCTTGTATAATAGCGGTATGATCGCGTTACGGGGTCACATACGCCACATACTATTATCCACATATTATTATTATTATTATTATTATTAATCCATATAAATTCCGTCTGAAGGAGAGTATGAACTAATTTGCGATGGAAGCTTGGTTTATGAAATCGAATATCAATTATGCGTCTGTCCTCCCTGTGCTGTCGAAATTCCAAGACACATCAAGGCACTTGGTTTATCAAACACGAGTTAAATGAAGCAAACCCATAAAAGTCCCAGGCCCCAGCTAAATAGTCTGGCCCATTAGGACCGCATTGCGGAGATCAACCGCCGAGTCAGAAGAAGTCCAGCTCAGATTACTACTCTCAACAGCTGGATCCAGTACGATAGCCTCCAATCGCCTCATATAAATCTGCCTCATATAAAAGAAACCAGTGTGTTTATATATACAAGCAGAAAAGTCCAAGCAATAAGGATTCCTTGATAAGACCTGTCACAGTCTCTCGGATCTTGAAAGGCTAGACTCACTGGTCAGATTCGGTTAACTGCGCTGGGCAAAGGCGCTGGACATGTGTGGTCAACGAGAATCGTGACAAGGTCCAGACAAGGAATCCATCAGTGACCATGGCAATTAAGTCATTAATCGCATGGTTAGACAATTAAGTTCAGCGGTGGCCACCATGTGATGCGGCTAGATTCCAAGCAATGAAAAGACCGACCGCGTTAGCTTTAATGTACTCGGCTTAACCTATAAATAAGCCTCCAGAACAGACAGACAAACAGACGGACGCGGACTGACAGCTACAAACAAACGCTAAGAAAATTATAGCACAGACAAGATGGGAAGTTTCACAGAAAGTCCAGCCGCATTTCGTAGGCCTCTAAACGAACTGATTTGACTTTAATAACAACAACATATTCATGTGTACACATGCGCCGACAGACAAGCAAATGTGGTCAAATATATATATATATATATAATGGATCTATGTATATATATAACCAATATATACTATATGGTGCATATATATATATACTATATGGTGTATATATAATATGGCTTCTTGTAAAAATTGGCAGAAGTCAAAGACATAATTATATGGCAGTCTCATCAAGTTTTCAAGCATGTAATAATCGAAGTAGCGTAAGATAATTAGTTGCTTGTTTTAATATATTTTACATAATGGCAGTTAACTACATAACTTATCATCATCCGTTCAAACTTCAAACTAGGGAGGCAATTGTTCGGGGGGCAAAAGTCCTACTCGAATTGGGGGGCTTTGTCCGGGGGGCTTTTGTCCGGGGGGCTTTTGTCCGGGGGGCTTTTGTCCGGGGGGGCTTTTGTCCGGGGGGCTTTTGTCCGGGGGGCTTTTGTCCGGGGGGCTTTTGTCCGGGGGGCTTTTGTCCGGGGGGCTTTTGTCCGGGGGGTGTTTGTCCGGGGGGCTTTTGTCCGGGGGGCTTTTGTCCGGGGGGCTTTTGTCCGGGGGGCTTTTGTCTGGGGGGCTTTTGTCCGGGGGGCTTTTGTCCGGGGGGCTTTTGTCTGGGGGGCTTTTGTCCGGGGGGCTTTTGTCTGGGGGGCTTTTGTCCGGGGGGCTTTTGTCCGGGGGGCTTTTGTCCGGGGGGCTTTTGTCCGGGGGGCTTTTGTCCGGGGGGCTTTTGTCCGTGGCAAATGTCCGTTCCCCAGCTGGTCACCCTGTGACAATTTGACCTCAAACGGTTGCGTCATGAGTTAATTACGGAAGACTCTGACTATACGTAATCCATCCGCAGTCGCCAAGACAAGGGACGATTTACTCGATCACTGATCAGGAGTGTTTGCGATAGAACGATAGCAGACTGTCTACCAAATGACGTCACAGAGCCTTCCTCTTCTTCAAACCCATCTTATATATATATATATATATATATATATATGTGTGTGTGTGTGTGTGTGTGTGTGTGTGTGTGTGTGTGTGTGTGTGTGTGTGTGTGTGTGTGTGTGTGTGTGTGTGTGTGTTATAAAAGTTCTTGTCGGGGTAAAAACTGCTAAAATATTTGTAAAAGTGCTACCGCTGGCGGGCTCACAAACGTCTGTAGACCCAGCCATGAATCGGTGTGTATACTAGCCACGATAAACGTATATACCATTGCCGGGAACCAATCGAAGGAGGCTCATTTGAAGTAAACTGCAAATCTACAATAACATTAATCGGGTGTTGGCGTCACTGCTGACCTGAACCGTCCAATAGGCCTGTACATTTTTTAAGGCTAATTAATTGCGTGGGAATCCATCGCTGTTTGCACGCTGACAGTGCCAGTCTCAAGCTGGGTAAATTGAGGAGGGCGACGCCAATGATCCATGTTATCACAGCGTCGTTAATAAAATTGCGTGGGCAACAAATCCAAGCCTCCTTGCTCCATGCAGCGGACTTATATTATATATATATATATATATATATATATATATATATATATATATACAAGTACGTACCTTACTAATTCACGGGCATAAAATCGCTTCACAGTTACCAGTCTCGAAAGAATTTGCTGCAAAACATAGTCGCTGATTGCGGAATTTTCGATGAATTATATTCGAAATTTAATTGATTTAGAACGGCTGCTAACGAAGACATTAAAGTTTTCGTGATAGAGGTTTTCGAACCGAGAGCCAGTAATGGCCCAGATAAGACATAGGCCTAATTATCAACACGAGCGCTTGCACAACCTTGGTTGAAACTAGGACACGAAGTACGCACAAATTAAAATGTGGGTTTTGAGAATAAACAGTTCTTAGGAAACAGGTATTTAATTGAAGATTCATTTATTGTACTTGTTGTAGATTAAGAGATCAAGAAGAGTGAATCTTGGGTAAATGACGACAGCCATTTGTCGGCTATGGGTGCGAATAAAATATTGTAACGATCTGAACCAATTAGCTACATTGGAAGAGCGTTGGTTGCGCCTAATGTTCCTCTGCGAAGGAGAGTATGCAGACCGCGGTTCGCTTCCTGGTGCTGACTTCTTTCGAAGAGCTAAACCTCGGGCTAGCATGGTCCTTAGACTCCTTACATGGTGACCCTAAATGGCGTGGGTTCATTCAAACGGGCAGCGGTGGTGAGTGGTTTGATCCGATAAATTCATTGAAAAGGAGCAGGGGTCGAGGCCATAACAATGCGATCACTATATGACTCAACAGTTAGGCTTACTTTTTTTCATGTCTAGTATCATCTAGCCAATCTAAATGCAGGGCCTACGTGTTTTTCAGTAGCGCATTAACCCCGCAGCACTGCAACCCAATGAGACGTGTTAAGGAGAAATTCTGTAATCGATTCATTTTAAGACGATTGACTTAATTCATTGACCCTATCTGTTGAGTTAATTAATTTGTAAACGCTTGCCTCGTTGTGTGCATCAACAGTGTCACCTCTGCAACATGATTTCAATTCCAATACACGTGTGATCGCAACGGATTAAGCCTATTGTGGAAACATTCAAACCGTAAGGGAACAGTAAAGGGATTATCACTTAATCGGAGTAACAGCAACATAGCTTCGGAGGGGCCAGGGATGGTGATCCCGGGGGGTCGAGGGAGACAAGTCCCCCTCACCTTTTACAGAGTGGGTACACCTTAGGCTATACGTTTGTCCCCCCGCATTCATTGTCTCTCTCATTGGGTGTTCCCCACCTCTCAAACGAGATCGCCGCCTCTGGGAGGGGCATTCAACAGCCTAAACAAATCTATAATATCAAGTGTGACAACGGACGCTTAGACTATATCGACGTCATTCTAGGCCACGCGACCTTTCAAAGTGGACAGTGTGACGTCTAGCGTGTGTGTTTATGTTGATCGGTGGTTATTAGAAAAATTAATGTAAATTGAAAGGCGATTCCTTCTAAGTGGGGAGGGTCTTTCGCTCCCCTTGCCTACTATCCTGCATACTCACATTTCACTGGGTCGAAAACTAACTTCAGTGGGATTTGATGCAATGTTACGACAGGATAAGGTTTCAAAGAAAGCTTGGTCCAAGATATAGTTAGATTAAGCGGAAACAAGGCTACACTAAGCGTAGTAGGCCTACAAGGCCAGTATAATCATCGTCGTCGTCGTCATCACCGTCATCATCAGGGTCGTCATCATCAACATCATCATCGTCATCTTGCCATTATGATGTTAATTACCAAGTTCACCATCACCATCTCCCAGGGAATCCCCTCCTCTGGTTACCTTTATTTTCGTCATCTCTCGAAGCGCTTTCGCTGTGTTCATCGTTCTCGTCAATCTCTGATCCAATGTCTTCATCCTCCATCTCCAGGTCAAGATCAGATCCGACAAGCGACCGTGACGTCGTTCCATCCACATCTCTGCAGACGACGCTAATTACGACGACGATGACGACAACGGTGGTGACCAAAGGAAACCACTGAGACGAAGCCGCAGTTGACTTCATCGCAACACGCAAACTGAGCATTCACTGTCTCCAAGAACACAACTCCGAACAACGCCAAAAAATAGATCTATAGCAATGACAGCGCGCTCTAACTAGGAACCGCGGAGGTTGTTCCGCGACCGAATCGAGTAATCTCCATGTCGAACTGGGGGAAAGAGAGAAAGTGAGACGCGAACGGAACAGACTGTAGTTCTGCCTAGCGCAATTAAAGTACCAGTGAATGGCTCGGCGGCGGCCACAGACGTTCATAACCCTGATTTCGGTTCCTTTCGAGGCCCGTGACTGGCTTTGGCTTTTGGCCTTGTGCAGATAACAGCGTTACGCGTCCGAGCGAGCCAGCGAGCGCAGTCTTTAAGAGCCCGAGACACGGCGCTCTTACAGGCGCCGACCACTGCTGGTGCTTGTACGTTTCAACCAGCAGCAGCGACGCTTATGGAAGTGAAGACTGCCCCAGTCGACGACCTTCCAGTCCTATTGGGTGGGGAGAGGACGATGGGTAAGTGGGGGAGGGGAGCAAAGGGCGGAAATGAAATTGCCAAGGTTCTTGAGGGAACTGCTGTAGTGAAGAAGTTGAGACCGGAAAGCGTGAGGACTACAGACAGCGCCGCATATTGTGTGCTTAAAACACGCAGTCATCCAAATGTTCCAACAAAATTCAACCTTTTTTACCCTCATATACTCATCATCAGCATCTTCATCAACAACATCGTCGTCATCGTCCTTCTCATCATCATTTGACATATCATTCATCACGGGCGGTGTTACCTATTTCCCAACACATTACCACACGTTCTAGGACCGTCTCTTGGCCACATACATACAGACCTAAAATCAGCGGTTGCAGCCAGGCTCTGACGAACGTACAATTTTTTGCACGTAGGCCTATGTATGCATGTTTGCATCTATGTAGGCCTAAGAATCTGTCTATGTATGTTTCTATGTATGTATACATACATGTGGGCATGCATGTGTAGGTTAATTGTTTATATATACCCTGCATGGCAATAATTGCTGACCAATTTATTCAACAATGGAAGACTGCAAAAAGCATTGCAATATATATAGTCTTGTAAGTGACAACACGCTAACATACACTGTAACGATTTCTCAAACAGTTTATCACGAATGAACCTATATATATATATTGTGACGATCTGGGAGTACTATTAAGGTCGTAGGCCGTTAGGATATGGGCAGTGTGAACTCGATGTACAACGGGGTGCTAACCATCCCTTCATTTCTCGATGGGATCGGCGGTAGGAGGTGGTCGGTGTATGTAGTCAGTTGGGTGTTAGGGTTTACAGCGGGCAGATGTTCGTTAGTAAGCTAGGCTCTGTCTCGCGTTTGTATTTCTATAGATAAGTTAGTGTTATTCTGCATTGGCGAAGTGGGCTCACGTGAAGTCTGTTTTTCGACGACATTGCATCTATTGTTGAACTTTGTTCTGCCTGGTCGGTTGTCTGTCGCGTGGGGCGCCAGTGTGCCGCTTGTTGGTTGCCTGTATCGTTGACTCTATTCTCTAAATGATTAAATGAACCGTATCTACTCCTAGACGGAAAACGAATCAATTTAGTGTTACTTGATTAACTGTTGCATCACGGGACGCAACAATATATATATATATAGATATATATAATTATTTATTATTATCTGGCTACGCTATTTAACCTATATATATAATTATATATATATATGCAATATATATATATAATATATGCAGTTTAAATAGCGTAGCCAGATAATAATAAATAATTAGCCTACAGGTTCTTTTTAATCCCTAGAAATGCATTATATCAGACGTCTCTGTAGGAAAGAAACCAATGTAGCCTTTTGAGACCATCGACCTTGCAGTAATAAATAGACTGGTCGAACGCTTGGAAGGTGTATAAATGGAAATTCAACCCATTTGTCTCCATGTGGCAGCATAAACAAAGGTATCGTCTGGTTTCGTCTGGTGAGCGTGTTTATTGGTTGTTGATTGGCATAAGTGTTCATCGTGGGTCGTCGCAACAAGCTGTCGTTGATCAGGTTATAATTATAGCGTTGGTCTAAACCAGAGGTGTCAAACATTTTTTAAGGGTGGGCCAGTGGCAATAGTTTCCAGCAAGTGGTGGGCAAGAGTGCCGAAAAGACGTATGAGGAAAATGGGACGGAGATATCAGAGGGAGCCGTATACAAACAGTTAAGTTTGGCTTTGAGATCGTGATTCTGATATGCATTATCAATTACAGACATCCCAGAAAACTTTTAAAATAACAAATTAGACCTTTTATTCTCAATTGTGCTGTATCTAGACAAGGCTCGGCGTTTTTACTGCTGTAATAGTATTAGAACTATTATTGTATTAATTTTGAATCCACCTCTAAGTCATTCAGGGAAATCTGAAGAAAATCGACCGTTGATAATGTAAGATGTCGTTAAACTACAAAATCCATCCATCAAAAGTCTACAACTGCCTCGTTCAATCCCAATGGATTTCAGTCTTAGACCTTCAGGTTTCATAGAAGGAGAGGAGGAGAAGGGAAGAGGAGGAAAGAGGAGGGAAGAGGGGAGGAAGAGGGTAGAGTGAAGGAGGAAGAGGGAGGAGGGAAGAGGGAGGAAGAGGGAAGAAGAGGAGGAAGAGTGAGGAGTGAAGGAGGAAGACGGAGGAGGGAAGAGGGAGGAAGAGGGAAGAAGAGGAGGAAGAGTGAGGAGTGAAGGAGGAAGAGGGAGGAGGGAAGAGGGAGGAAGAGGGAAGAAGAGGAGGAAGAGTGAGGAGTGAAGGAGGAAGACGGAGGAGGGAAGACGGAGGAAGAGGAAAAAGGGAAAAGAAGGGAGGTGGAGAAAAGAGGAGGGAGGAAGAGGGAGAAGGAGGAGGAAAGAGTAGGGAGGAAGAGGGAGGAGGAGAGGAGGAGAAGAAAAGAGGAAGGAGGAAGATGGACAAGGAGGAGGAGGGGGAGAAGAAGAAGAGACGACGCCGTTATCTCGCGGTTTCGTTAAACTAGAGCTACTACCACGAATTGCCAGGTTGTGATTTGCGTCCCTTAATGTCTAAGGTAAAGTGAGGTTGACGCCAGCGACACTGGCAGCCGTAACATGTCATTAGATATTACTAATCGTCAGTTAATCTCAGCCGCTGCCGTGCTCGGGTGGTGCCAGCCCCGACCGGAATTAAGGAATAGGGCGACGCTAATCAACTTCGTTATTACTCGGAGATCCTTAAGCAGAAAACAACAGCGTATCTAATCGACAGGAAACCAGTGACCTCAGCCAATTATGAGAGTTACTAACCATGCAAATATTGTACTACATGCGCGGTGACTCATTAAAAATCGTGTCCAACATAATTTAGCGTGACTCATGTACAGCAATACAAAAATTATTGATTGATTGATAGGTTGAATGAAAGATACAGCGTCGTTACCGCCGTTGCATTACATGACCTTTGAACTCTGTAGATGTTTTTCTATACGTTAGTAGGCCTACACAGGGTTGTTTACCCACCGAGTTGCAGGTTTCCATTTACTGAGTGTACAGGTCGTTAAAGCACTCGTCTATTCCTCATGGCTAAAACTCTCTGATGGTGAGAACATTACAAGTACAATAATTACAGTATAGTAAACGTATGATTCTTCGTTTTACTTTACAGATATTGTCATTGGAGAAACTAAAACCGAAATTGGTGAATATAATCAATGACCAGATCAGCTGTGATCAGAAAAACACGCTTTACTGCCTTTAGTTAATGCGTCACCAAATTATAAACGACAGACCTCGACTCTTCACAGCGGTTAGAAGACGTTTTGATATTCCTCTGATTTCAAATGTTTTTGTCTTACGAGTGAACTATTATGAACCTGCAAAATTCTGGCGTAAAATGAATAGACTTCTTTGTTGACCAGTTGGATTAAATTGCTATTTTAAGTAGCATGTGTCGTTGGTGTCTGTCGCGTTTGGTAGGTTACTGGGTCTACCCGGTCTGCGATCCAATAATTACGAGTCTGAGTCTGCTGAGCAGACTCTGTGTAAAAACCCAGAACGAGTTTTTTGTGTGTCTAATGCCCCTTGAAAGCATGTGAAGTGCAATAAATAAATTAATAACATCATTATAGCCATACTTACCGTTATTATAACCATTATTATTATTATTATTATTATTCCCCGAGGTACATATGATCCCTCAAAATTAAAAAAATTAGGGGCATTGTTCTGGGATTGCTATAGTCTTCGCAGATGGTTAATTATTATTATCATTGTTATTTATATTATTATTATTAATTATTATTATTATTATTATTATTATTATTATCATCATTATTTATTATACTCCATAATTATTAAGGAAAAGGTTTCTCAGGTTCAATAAGAATACAGAAGCGCGTTAAAGGTTTTCGTCCCAATCAGGCTGAACGAAAGAACCCCTGAATGCCACTGCATTAAAACGTTGTGTACAAATAGATAGACGTTGAAAAAGATGAGTTGTTTCGCGTGGGTCTCCCGTTGCCTGTGACATATGGTGGCCCAGCTCTTGTAGAAACTCAATGCCGGTACGGTTTATGGGGCCCAGTGATTCGATGGCCACTGGCACAAAATCATGCGTGGTGGGGAGGGATGAGTACTTGATGCACTTTCGTTCTGTGGCATGTTCTGCTGCTCCATTATTATTATTATTATTATTATTATTATTATTATTATTATTATTATTATTATTATTATTAATATTAATATTATTATAATCATCATCATCATCATCATTATCATTATTATCGTTGTTATAATTGTAATTTATTTTTATCATTGTTATCTTTATTATTATTAGAATTTTTATGATCATTATCATTATTAAAGCATGGACTTGTCGCATAAAATATGACATTGTGAGTTTGACTATATGGAATATGCAAATAGAAACATCCTCCGACGTTGGATGACAGATGTTGGGAAAGGATGGAGGTCACTGAAGAGAACCGATTGCGAATGACAGTGACATCCGGTCTGGCCAAACACTCGTGTCAGAATTATCTGTGGCCAAACGTGACACGAAGCTAATTAGAAAGTTATCAGATTGCAAGAGATTTCATCTACGGATCCAATGTCGAAATACAACGGAGGCAGTATTTGGACTAATCAATCTAGAAATATAATTACAAATAAATAAATAAGCAATCTCAAATACATAAATCTGTCTGTTAGCCCTAAATTGATTTTGAGTCGGCTTGACTTCGGTCCTGCAGACTAAAGTAGGCCTATAATCGGATCGTTATCGTTAACTTTAAACGTAGGCCCGTTGCTTGAAATCCAAGCGCAGGGCATAAACTTATTCGCTAGCGTTGCGCCGAGGCAGAGGATTGTGCAGATAGTAGTCAATATGAGAAGAAGGTCCACTTGCCAGAGAGTTTAGAAGACTTAGCCTCTTCTAAGGCAGATGTCGTTCAGGGCTAGAATAATCGAAGGGCGGATGGGATCAGGTGAGTTTTGGTGAGGAGTTTTGAAGTAGTGAGATTTTAGTTTTGTGTGGAAAGCCAGACAGAGGACCAGAAGACAGATGATGGTGGTTGAGTGCGGAATTCATGAGGCAGATCGTCCCAGAGTCATGATGCAGTGTGAGACGTGACTCGTTTGGGAGACTTGACATGCGAGCAGTGACCGGTGGTCAAGAGAGAGACCTAGCTAAGAGGATGACCTGCGGGTTGGTTGAATGGTGCAGGTTGGCCGAGATACTAAGTGGAACTGTGCGAGTTATGATGATTTATGATAGAAACCCGACCCCTTCTCGTTCAGACTGGCTTTGTTAGCAGATCCAGCGCCATTGATTCTCAAATCGTCTGTTGTTTTTGATCGCGAAACTCTGATATGGTCGGCCTAAAAGTAAATAACTTCCATCTCGACATCAGAGGAAATTCGTGGCTCTATATATATACGCAATTAGAATTCGTGAAGTGAAGACGTCCCTATAGCCTTCTCTAACTATAGGAAGTGGAATGAGCTGAGATCTTGTTAACTCTAATCGATGTCAATCATGCCATGCGTTTGCTTTTCTACTTTCTAGTTATCATTTTAACAGCATATCATTGCGACATCTGTCCAACCCTATTCTATAGTAACAAACATCGCATGACGACTACGATCATCGGACGATGACGATGACGATGCTGATGATGATGTGACGACGCTACTGCTGCTGCTGCTGCTGCTGATGATGATGATGATGATGACGATGACGACGACGATAATGATGATGCTGCTGCTGATGATGATGATGGCGGTGGTGGTGATGGTGATGGTGGCGGTGGTGGTGATGGTGATGGTGGTTGTGAATGTTAGACGGCTGACGTTGCACTCGAGCGGGGGTGAATGTGTTTTTGAAAGGTGTTGAGGACGCGCAGTTGCGACAGCGTTAACACAAGCGAGTCGAGTTGAGTGCCATTTAGAAGCGTTATAGTTAAATTCACGCGTCTAGGGTCGTTTTAGGCATATATACGCAACGTATGCGCGCGCAACCCCCAACATTCCCCAACAATCTATCGAATGAGCAAGAAATAACCTCCTCATTGTCACAAACGAATATTATAAAAGCTTTTGCCAAACCAAGAAATACACGAAAAATCAATGGAAATGAACAACATAATTACTCACAATCTGAAAAGTTTAAAAATTGCAACCTGAACAGAAGTAATGGCAACATGATTACGTGTGGGTAAAATGAAAAAATATGGACCTGCACTCGTCTAAACATTGGCGTCAATAGTTCATTAACCATGATCGTTGAATTAACAATATCTTGCAGACTTGTAGAGTTTATAGACTATGAGTCTTGTTCGGTTATGCTGCGGACAGAGAGAGCGAGTCGGCAGTGAGGGTCAGCGATCGTTTGCAGGGCCTGGACCCCCTGCCCCCGGTCCACGGTTTACCATGGCAGGAACATGCTTACACACACAACCTCTGGACACATTATTACTATGCAAAATAAAGTTACAACATACCTAATCCGATGTAGCGACGAGCGTCACAATTTGGTAAACTATATATTTTTTATTCTTCCTTAGGTCTGTAATCGGTTGAAATTAGTTGGCACAAATTTAGACCCATTCCAGGCCACTGACTGCTTGACAATTTCGTAGAAGAGTCGAATGATGATGAAGACGACGACGATGCCGTTTATGTTCTGCTGAGGGTGATGATTTCCCTGATCTATTCGCTAGGTGGCGTTCTCAGTCAGTAGGTTATAGATGGGAAAGGATGTGATGGAAGTCGACCGAGCGAGACCAACAAAGGACTGGCAGGACATCAACCTACAGCTGAGGAAAAGAGAGCGCAATACAAGGTTACGCATAGTATACGACAGGACGATAATAGAAATACTGGGAAGGAGGACATTCAAGATATCTAGCTGGGTTACCACATGCGTTCTGTGAATATGGAGATCTGATCGTCCCGCGATACCTTACAAAGGCTCTGGCACACCGTTGTTTCAAGCCATGGACCACTCGTCTGGAACCAGTCTCCCAATAAAACATGCTCCTTCAGATGGTTGAAAGAAGGCTCGGCTTAGGCCTACCTTAGGAGTTAGTCTTTGGAAATATTCGAGTGTCAGTCGTTCACGCGAAGATTCTTTCTTGGTTGAAAATACGCTGTTCAAGTGTTCAGAGAGATACAAGTATGTATTCACACATCGAAATTGTAGATACATTCATACATGCATACATGCATACATGCATACATACATGCATACATACATGCATACATACATGCATACATACATGCATACATACATGCATACATACATGCATACATACATGCATACATGCATACATGCATACATGCATACATGCATACATGCATACATGCATACATGCATACATGCATACATGCATGCATACATGCATACATACATACATGCATACATACATACATGCATACATACATACATACATACTTGCATACATACATACTTGCATACATGCATACATACATACAATACATACAATACATACATACTTGCATACATACATACATACATACAATACATACATACGTGAACACTTAGTTACGTGTACATATATACATGCACGCATTGCATGACACGAATATAAATAATTAGTTGACACCATAACGGCAAAAGTGCAGTAAAAGCGATTGGAAAGACAATGTAGTTTGCCGTTAACGTGTCAAAGATGACGACATAAGTCATGTGACTCCGATTTAAAGCGTTTGTCAGCCATCTTTGAGAGAGCTTCAACCAATCGAGCGACCTATCTTCATGAATGATCGAACCAATCAGAAACGGATTGAGGGTTGACGTAATTTGTTGGCTTATCTGCTGCAAACGTCAAATAGAGTAGCAACGGTGGGCTTGATGCTAGGATTCCTGTCGATGATGATAATGAATTAGCTTAGGGTTATATTTGTCCGTGTAACCTGAGGCTGTTCCACTGCAGAAGAGTTACCACTTAAGCCCCTTGCGCACCCGGTGAGTGCGCCAACCTGTGCCGGAGTCGACTCGAAGGGCAGTGTGGGTAATGCTATCTGTATCGTCGATAGGTGGGCCTATAGATCTGGCGAGACAGAGACAATCATGTACATACAACAGACACACAGAATGACACTCAGAGACATAGACAGAGACACAGACATAGACACAGACAGAGACACAGACACAGACAGAGTATGTTTTCGCGATGAGAAGAGTTAATATCAACAACTTTTATAAAGTCATAGTCATCGACGCTATGAGACAGGGATATAAACAGGTAGGCCTCTGGATGTTAAGTCAATGAAAATAATGCAACTCATATGTGGGTTTATTGTATGACCAATCTGCACGCATGACGTTAGTAGAATTAAGAGCCGTTATTTAAGTCAATCAAAATAATTATTAAGCCGTATGTCGGTCAGACACTTTAGCTCTTAAGTCATCAGTCACTGCAGCATCAATGCATCGACAACCCCTTCATTTATGAATATATTATACTTGTTGGGGAACCCGACGTTGCACGGGTTGAGACGGGGTTATTGGACCTGGAGAGCAGGAAGAGCACGGCCGCGGGGTTCACCTGGTGACTGAGAAGGAGACTTTCCTTGAGGGGGAGGGGGGTCCTGAGACAGGTTTTTGGCCTTAGAGACATGGCGACCACGGGTTTCACCAACCCCTCTACTGGGTCTCCCAGGTGTTCCCCGAGCCAACAGCGAAGATTTCGAGTCAATAGCAAACTTGCCTCGTGATCAGTCGACTGTAGAAAACTTGATGTTGACTAAGCAGCGCAGCCTAAGAGAATTTATGTAGCGCGCCTCAATCACGTGTTATTGAATTTGGATGTAGGTCCAATCTACCAAATGACCACAGGTGCTAGAAGCATTTAGCAAAATTAATTTCTAATGAAAGCAACTAAGTTTCTAAATACAGAATTCCAATTAAGATCCTTAACCTTAATCAGCAAATAAGATATTATTAGCTGATATTATTTAAAATTACAAATATATTCAATATAAAATGTATGTACAAGTAAATAGTTTCCATGAATAAAATAAATTATCCAGCTTATTAAGCTATATTATAAATTAGATTCATATAGGCCTATATATCATAATTATGGGATTCAATATTATTATTAGAAGATTTAAAGAATGGGTGGGATAGATAAAAACTGAAAACAAAGAGCAGGGAACTGTTAAGTAAAATACTAGAACATCTTGAGTAAAAGAAAATTGACGACAACAGAGGAAAGATGGAATAGACTAAAGGTAATAGTGAAAACTGGAGAAGTAGAGACGGTACACAATTAAAGATGGGAGGAGGATCTGCACAGAACACAAGAAAACGAAACGGATGCTGCAAGAGATGGAAGAGAGAAGAAAATGGAAACATCAAAGCCCAGAGGATGCAGAGAGTAAATATAGCAGACTAATAAACCAACTGAGAAAAAGAACAGACAAGGCAAGAGAAGAGAGCAATGGTTGGAGCAATAACATGTTGATCAAAGGAGAATGAAGGCAAATGGAAGACATGCTCGACCTGGTTTATGAAACGATTAAATCACTTACAAGAAGACAAGATGGAAATTGCAATTAGAGATAGGAATGGCCAGCTATTGCAGGATCCCCGGGAAGTAAGGTGGCGATGGAGGAGTATACATTATACAAAGAAGCAGCAGCGCAGAGTTAGGATATTGTGGAACCCGATGTATGCACGTGTTGAAAGAGAAGACACTTGCAGCAAGTGTCTTCTCTTTCAACATTGGAGAAATGAAAAACAATAAGACTGAAGGATAATCTCCAGCTTGAAATGCTTTAAACCTTACAGGATAAAAGACAATCAAGGAACTAAAGAACGACCATGTATGGACACGATATACAATACGAGTGTATGGCCAGAAGATTTCCAACATACCACTATGGTTTCATAAAAAGAAACCAAACGCAGCAACATGCGAAGACTACAGAACTATAAGCCTACTCACGTATGCATAAAAACCGTAGGTATACAAGTAATATGAGACTTCAGTTTCACACAAAAATGCAGTTCAGATCGGAACAAAACGGCTGTACAGGAGAGGATCATTATGATTTCAGAATTCAAGCACAGGGCGCAAGAGATGCAATTGAAACATTGCAGGTGTTGGCGGAAAGAAGTCTACACGTAGCATGGGCAGGGCATCAACTATAGGCCTATGCATGCTGATATAGTGAATTACGAAAAGGCTTTCGGTAGAGTGGATTGGAAGAAATTAGTACATATGCTGAGAAAATTAGGGATCAAAACGTGAAGACAGAGGACTCAAGAGGAAACCTCTACGTGGGCATATAGTAGAAACAAGTTGATGAGGAAATTTCGGAACCAGAAGAGATAACCAGTGGAGTACTGCAAGGGTTCCCACTCTCACCAATACACCTCAACATGTATGCACCGCCTCTGATCAGGTTGTACTATGAAAGGCGCTTAATAATTCCTTTAATGGAACAGAACATCGGGAGTCAAAGTGGGAAGAAGATTGACGAATGCTTTAAGTTTCGCTGATATCCAGGCAATGAAGGCAGGCTGTCGGAAGCGATGACATAAATGGATGGATCGGCGAAATAAGATCTCAACGGAGTATACGATATGGAAATAGACATTAAAGGACACAGATCGGATGGCGAGGCATCAAGATGCAGTTTTTATCAGTTGGACGCAATGGCTCTGGCAACCCGCAGGATGTCAATAAACGTTGATTAGTGGTACCCATATTATTTAGGCATGGAGAAGGTCAGCTGGGTGGAACGCATTACAAATGAAGCGACACCACAAGCGGTGGACGAAATAATTCTTATGAGAATAATTAGATCTGGAACCTTCATTCGTCTGTCGGAGGTAATCTGTTGATTAATATGGTTTTCCATTATAAATACTAGGCAATGTAATGCAATGTAATCAAGCAATTTATATTCGCTCCTTTAATTGGTGTTGCAACCGATACAAATCTAGGTTCGTATTTACGTAGCGCCTTTAATACCTTCTCAAGGGTAACACTTTATATATGATGGCAGCGGTATAGCGAGCAGTTTCTATAAGTTGGACGCAATGACTCAGGCAAACTGCAAGATGTCAATAAACATTGAATAGTGGTTTACATAAACACATCTAGGTACTCAGTAGACCTATTACCGCCTTTCTGGGCTGCGCAACGAGACACGCCTTTGTCTCTAGCATTGACTAATAAAGACAAAGACGTGAGGAGGGGTTTCCTTACTTGCCCCTTTTGCCTCCGCGCTTATTCTGAATCACGTGACCGTCGTCATCCAATCGTAACTGCCATTTCTCGGTGCCTCGCAGACGCCCCCGAAAAACTTTCCATCCCAGGAACCTCTTAAAGACACGGCAGAAGGGGACGATGCGGATGAGGCGGGGCTGTTGCTTATGATGCTGATGCACTTCCACTCCAGAGAGACCGACTTGATAAACGCCGATGATGATGGCTTGATAATCAGACGCAGAGGTGGCGCCCCAAGATGCTGTGCACAGGACCTTTAGGCCCGTGTGGTCGTTCCTCTCCTCTCTTTCGTCTCCTTCTCCTTCTCCACCCCTTCCTCCTCCACGATCCCTCTCTCCACCACTAACTCAAGCATGCACGCGTCCTCCAGTTCAGTTGCAGGTGCGTGTACAGACTGGCGCCAGCAGATGGAACGGAATCGGATGGTAGCCAACCAGACTTTCAGTGGACCTCTCGCATTGCTACGTATTGCGCACTGAGTTTCTCTTTCAATTGCTGCTGTTGAGAAGTCCGTAGCCGATGGAAGTGGAGAGATAGGTTGGTCGAATCGTTCGGAAACTGGTAGAGGAAGGAGGAGTCTCTGTGGTTGAGAGAAGGAAGAGTTGCTGGCCATTTTCCGATCGCTGTACTTTCGTATTGCCCAACAACAGATGCACCATTGAGATCGAATCGGAAACAATCGATGTCTGGCGAGTTGAAGTTCATTGATCTCAGACGAAATCAAGGTTTGTCATAGAACGAAGAAAGGTCAAGCACTCAAGTTCAAGGTTGGATTTATCTATTTGCTGTTTGCGCATATACAAAACAGAATTGATGCTGAACGCAGCTTTACACTTGTTAGTCTTTTGTTCTCAAGCAGGCGTCCAAGCCACCTGTGACTTAAAAACCTTTGACCTTTTCTCTGTTTGCAAATTATGAATGTAAAATACAAGATACGAATACAAAGACCTGCGTAGTGGCAGAATGAGAAAGTGACGTAGAAGGGGAAAGAGAAGACAAAGAAAATAAAATAATTATGATAATAAACGATGATAATAAAAATAAAAATAATAATAATAATAACGATGATGATGATGATGACAACGACGACGACGACGATGATGGTGGTGGTGGTGGTAGTGGCTTCGGCGGTGGTGGTGACGAAGAAGCAGAAAAAGAAGAAGAGCAGTTATCCAAACTAGCTCTGAGAGACAGTCACCAGCGCGAAGTCTTATCGACAATAATTATTTTCTTAGCCTTCGCATTTGAGGGCAATGCAGTCCTCTGCCAGAGAAACCATTTCCTGCCATATCAGGGAATTGATCCCGGCCTCTGACGCTCTGACCACAACCCGTCTTGATTGTGACTATGAGACTCCAATTCGTTGGCGTCTCTGAGAGGAATGACCTGTGCAGAACAATGCACTGTATATGCATTTGGTATTTAAGTGTTCTGCATGATTGAGTTAAGAAACCATTGAGTCATGTTCGCAGCAATCACGTGCATAGGACCAAAATGCCCCATAATAAGAATATAAAAGGATGGCTATCTTGTCGCTACAGATCAACGCAGCTGATCTCTCACCTTAGATCATTTAGATCAGCTTAGATAATTACAACTGTAATATATATATATATATATTTATAGAACAGAGCAACTTCAGTCCTTGTATATCCTCTGTGGAAAGGACTTTCATGTTGTTTGGTCACATGGTCAGTTGCGACCAGGAAAGGCCTTCCTATGTGAATCGCTTATGTAGACCTGACGGTGTTTTTCAATTCAGTGCAGCTTCCTGAATGGTGTTCCTCTCTTTTGGGTTGTTCCCCAGGACGACAGTGAATCCTATATAAGAGGGCTTTATCCCAACACCATGACGATATAGATTGAACGGTTAGACAACTGTGCGCAAACTTCGCACTATACCTGCTTGCAATCTGACACAGATCATGACTGTCACCGAAGAGTACGCGTTGCATTCGCGAAGTTCTTGGACCTGGATCTTGCCAACGGTGTTGCCTTTCTTGTAGAAATTCTATTGATCCTGTTTCTCTTCCTAAAGATAGTAAAGCAGACTATTTATGAATGGAGAGAAAATCCAGGCCAAAATCTAGACTACGATGGAGCAATCTCGGTAAGTGCACGGGATCAAACATAAATGGCTAGAAGCACGGGGTACGTGGAACTGGAAGAGGGTTCAACCTAACCTGGAGAGAACGTCAAAGATGATGGTAGAAGTGAGCTGGAGGTTTGATACCGAATGGTAAACCTCTGTGACTGTCCGGGCTGCCTCGATTTGCAATCTGGCAGGATAAAAATATCTGTCTGTTGACATCTAAAATAATACCTGTCCTCCATGATCGGGCAGAGACCTACACGCTCATAGGATCCATACAGACACTCTAGTTGTCTGTCAACTGTGAATCCTGATGAAGATCTTGCGACTTCTGTTAACTGCATCACTCAATTCAGTAATTGAAGGAGCATTTAACATTTAAGGCATACCGGATAGACCTGTGAACCTGGGCTTGGTGGTGATCTAAACGTTGGCCCTGTTGTTTTGGAACTTTGCACGGTGCACTAGCAGGTAGGATCACGTGCTGTGCATTGGCAGATAAAGGACCACGTATGCTGTGGCGTTATGAGACGACCGAGACACTGGAAGAATACGGTCGAATGACCAATGCTCATGTGTAGTAAGGTTTATTTGACGACGTTCTCATACCTGAGATGAGTAACTTCAAGCACATAATATACATGATACAAATAGGTCTATGTCTTGGTTACACTTTTAGATATATTTACACTATTAAAACTTCAGAGTCTGTATTTAATATATAAGTGTTCTGTTTTATTTCTTCGTCTTTGTTTCGTTCTTTGTCGTGAGAGCAGTACGTATATAGATCGGGTCTGCAGATGAGTTCTGATTTCGTTTTTATTTCTTTGTCTTTGGTCTTTGACGTCGTCGTCCAAGTCTGCAGGTGAATCTGAAAAACAACAGCATCATGACAGTCGTGTATTAGCGTTGATGGTTAATTAGTCTCGCTCTCGCTATGGCTTCCATTTCTTATCCTGCCAGGATTTATGAACCGTAGCTCATACGGCATATTGCATGGTAGCCACAAGAGGGCACGTAGAATGAGGACCTATGCTCAGTCATTCATTATAGGCCTAAATTTATAACAAGGATGATACGCGTCAAACTCGGCATGTATATATACAAGATACATGATGGTCTATGTATATATACAAGATACATGATGGTCTATGTATATATACAAGATACATGATGGTCTATGTATATATACAAGATATATGATGGTCTATGTAATGTATGACTTTATTTTTTAGATGTACGCCTATTTACACTGTTAAAAGAGTTCAGAGTGTGTGTTAGCGTTATTTATACATAAAATTTAATGTTCAGTATCAATTTCTTTGTCTTCGTTTCTTTGTCTTCGTTTCTATGTCTTCGTTTCTTTGCCTTCGTTTCTACGGTCTTCATTTCTTGTGTCATGAGATAACTGCGTAGATCTTTTATGTCTCCTCGTCTCGATTCTTTGTGTTCCACCTGTGGAGGAATCTGAAAACAACAACAGTGCTTAATTAGAAGGAGAAGTCGTTTATATGGCAACGCATGGAACTCGCCATTGATGCTGGTTATCTTGACAATCAATTGCTACGATGTCCTCCATGTGTATCAATTGTTAATATCCGATTATTTCCGATCGTATTAATCCGACATACATATTCTGTTATTGGTTGATAAAATGACTCATCGTTTTGCTTAAGTCTCTGAAGATAGATCTCCCGCAGCACCTAAATCCTGTTCAACTCTGCCACTGTTCACACTCTGAAAGTGCCAGTCCCAAGCCTGGATAAAGAAGAAAGAGGAAGGGCGACGCTAATGATCATTGTTATCACACGGTGTTGTTAAACTGACACTATAGCAGCTTCTAAATCTTGTTCCAAACTGTAATTTGAGACTTATTCAGTCTGACTCATTCCACTCTGCCTATAGATGCTCCTCGTTGCGTGTTGTTTACCGATCTCGGGCATCAAAGAGCATCTCCGAGCTTCGCAACGAGGTATTACCGCGTTTCAATAGCATTCTTCAATGAGGGTGCCTATAGACTGCTTAGTAGACCTTTTCTGAGTAGGCTTACGTCAATTTACTTAGTTGTAGACAGCATATTGTTTTACCCTTTATATGCGCTGCACTATGATACCCGGGAATATAGACGCCATCATCGTCGCCATGGTTACTTGGAAAACTTTTTCTGGTGTTTTCTTTGGTTGTTGCCATTCGTCGTTCTTGTATCTTAATCGATGAGGTTTCTATGACAACGCTCAGAATCTTTTGGCGATCGTTCATGATGGAACAATGACCTCCATAGATTCTCATCCCTATTATTCCACGCGTATTCTTCCTCTTCCAGGCCATTCCAGTCCATTGTATGTATAGATTTAAAAGGGGATGTCAACGGCGATGTCCAATGGGGACCTGAGTTCGGTTGCTTTCGAGACGGCAGAGAGAGACAGAGATAGAGATAGAGAGATACAGAGAGAGACAGAAAAAGAGAGAGTAAGCAGAGGACCCACACGTACTACGGCGGGTCTCGTTGAGCAGGAGAAGGCTTTGAAGGCGAAAATCGGTTGGACTAGGATAAGGATTGGATTGGGTGGAATAGGTTAGGAATTCTTGAAGAGATGAGCTTTCAATTTGAAATGGAAAACATGTGGAGTGATAAGGTGACGTAACTGGGACAGATAACAATGGGTAGTATGTTGTGGTATTGGCGCGGAAGCCAAGATTTGAGAACAAATCAGACGGGAGATCGTTGAAGTGTTGGAGAAGGGGCGTGGTATATGGATCCGTTGGAGAACCTAAGACGAGTAATGAATGGGGATGGTAGAAAGTAAGATGGAAATATGATCAGGTATAAGTGAGATGGCGGAATGGTGAAGAGTTCACGAGACACTCTTGCCATGGCTAGCTGGTCCCTGGCTGTGTGGCTGGCCGCCGGCTGGCTGCAGAGTGGCTGGCCAGAAAGTATTGTAAGGAGTCATAGGAGTGGATGTCCTTATGGACTCTTGGTAAGTTCAGTGGAGTGTTTAAAAGGGCGGGAATGATATGATAACGCTTCGGTGTCATCCCAGACGGATGGATTTTGAATGGGTTGCAGACCCTCTGTTTGGGCGGATAATTCCAGTTTGAGTTGGCGAAATATTCTTCGTACACTCACTGCTATAGGAGCCTCGAATGCGCTCTGTTCTGGATTTCTTTTGGTTGAAAGATGATCGGTCGGTATATATAATATATTCAGCTTAATTGGTAATAATGTTATGTATGTTATTTATTTATTTTTATTTATTCAGAAATTTGATACCGCCTTCCTCCAACATCTTTTGTAGAAGTGCACACGCCTCCACATCGCAATTGCAGTTGTACTGCAGAGCAACTGTGTGCGAAGGACTTGCTCAAGGTTCCTATACAGTGACTGACGCCTCGGACGAGGGTCGAACCCGCTCACTCAGCGCACACTGAACGTTACGAGCCGACCACTCTAACCAATCGGCCACCGCGCCACACATATATCTATGATGTGAGCATGTGTGTAGTGTATCCGGTTAGCGTTTGTATATCGCCCCTACTCAGAGGTTTTCTCTATACAACGATTGCAGCAACGAATTCTCCAGTCACAATTCCTTCTCAACATAAATTGACTACTTGGGTACTTTTTTAAATCGTTTTTAAACCCTTCGATCTATAAGTAGCCAGGAACCTTCCGTATAGGCAGCATTACTTTGACTCACCATATTTGGCATGGGTGATTCCATTCAGATGTACCTTGTAGACTTCTCGCTACAGCTTTAAGCTCTGCACCCGTATGTTCCATTGTCCAGCTCTTCCCTCCCTTTCCTTCTCATAAATAACGAAAATAACGAAAAAAACACGCTTCCAGTTTGGGTGTCATTAATATTGAAATAACATACTTAATTTCAAAGGCTGACTGCTACTCGCATGTCTTTGTTATGACCCCCGGTGACTAACGTTCGGAGTCACTCCACCTGACCGTTGACTGTCTACACTCTGCTTAGTCCATGTCATTATTATATCCTAGACTCGAACACACATCTGATGCAGTCACTTGGTTTATGACGACCTGCGAGGAAGATACTCTTTAAACGTACACATGTCTATTGCAGACATTAGGGACGAATCTCGTAAAGAAATTATGACAGATTAGCAAGAATAGTATCAACATCATGATTGAAATTACTGATGAAATTCTGCCTTCTTGACAAAACGATTCACTGAATTGACGCAGGAGTCAGTCAGTTAGCAACGGAGATGATCGTGATATGCGCAGAGTACAACAATTTATTCACAGTATATCATTATAACAGTTGTTATCTTTGTGCCAGAGAGAACTATAGCTTCTGAACGATTTTTATGATGAGTAACTCCTTTCATCCATTCATTCATTGATGACGTCTTCCTGATACCAACTAGCTCTGACGTGGTCATGATTTTGGTCGCGTATTAGACTTCAGGTTTACCCTCTAACGTAGATGTAAAAAAACGGAAAAAACAGAATAAAAATGGCGTTTTTTTCTAAAAATAACGGGATAAAAACTGGAAGAAACGGAAGAATAAAAGCATTTGACTTTATTGCGTTCTTCAAGTGCATTTTCAATTAAAGCCTTGCTTACACAATCAAAATTTAATCACTGTAATCAGCCAATAAAACAACTTTCTTATCAAGCACTAACTAACATTAATCGTTTTTACATCCATGCCCTATAATATGGGTTATCAGCTAGTTATTATTATTATTATTATTATTACTATTATTATTATTACTACTATTATTATTACTATTATTATTATTAGTTGCTGCTGTGAATGTTGCTTTGTTGTTGTTGTTGTTCTTGCTGCTGCTGCAACTGTAGTGGTGTCAATGGTAGCATAATCGCCGACTTTAAATTTTGCATATACGGGCACAAAATCCCAAACATTTTCAAAACATGCCCTGCGCGTCACTACGAGGCTTAATGCGTGTACGCACATAATCGTTACAACTGCTGAGCTGGCATGTAGTAGCACTCTGTTTACTTAAGTTTAGTTAATGCGCCAATAAAGTAATACGGTCCCGATTTGTGATAATTTTCGTTTTCCGACGGAACCTTACTTATTTCATGACAATTATTAGACTTATCTAGTCTACAATAGCATACACAAACACAAACACAATAAATAATTATTAATACCATAAATCATTGACAGTGCCAAACGATACCAGGGCAAAACTATACTCTTGCTCTGGTACCATCCAAAGTACAGAGGCAAAAAACTGTTGCCTCTGTGTAGTCGGCGCCTATGAATGGTAGCTGTAACATTGTTGCGGTAGTACGCGTAATATTATGCTGTTGCAGTGGTGGAAGTGGTGGTGGTATTAGTAGTATAAAAATAAGTAGCAGTACAAGTTTCAGTATAATAATAGCCTCAGTCGGTGTGAGGTTATATCGGTGCGTGAGAGTCCTTCTATCACCCTAACCCATTTCCTTGATCTATGTATCAACTCGCTACTCTGCTGGTGGTTGCACCTTTAGGCTCTTTCCGCCTTTGATCAGCGTCGCCTTTGTAGTTATGCTTGTTTCCACTAGCGGCGCCTCCTTTAGTCAATAATGAACTCTATTTACGCTTCACGTACACATGCATATGTATATATGCATATATATGCATATATTATATACATAAGATCTGTGAAGACAATGAGGATCATTGATTTATAATTATGCAAATCATCAGCCATAGGTAGCAGCAAGCATATCGCCAAGTTCATAAAACCTGCCAATTAGCGTGAGTGTACAATTGTGCTTAGGGCCAATATTTAGTCCATGCATGTGACACGCTGATATGTGCAGAATAGGAGCATGTACCACTGCTTAAATTAAAGGAAAAGAGACATGATACTATGGCTTTCTGGTATATATAATTATTGTACCAAATAGTCTATTAATCTCAATAGCCTACGATTCAACTAGTATCAGGTTAAGTCATAGGATGGTTTTTGATGTTGTCATTATTATTATTGTTATTATTATTGTTATTATTATCATTATTATTGTTATTATTATTATTATTTATTTATTTATTTAGCTCGAGGTATTTATGATCCATCGGGTGTCAGATATTAATAAGCTACGTCAACTGACCATCATTGTCAAGATATATGCCATGGAAGGCAATTGCGCTGAATCGTCGGATATAATTGTTTTCATCATTAATATTGTTGTTGCTGCTGTTATTATTATTATTTTTTAATTTCAAACTGAGAAGCCGCAGAATGATTACAATTACAGCATGAGCAGATGATGACAAGTTTATACAGGAGTCAAATTCAACTGCACAGCAGCCATGCAAGGCTCCTTTTAGGTTATGAGCCAATTATTATTATTATTATTATTGTTGTTGTTGTTGCTGCTACTACTACAACTTCTACTACAGTAACTGACACCACTACTACTACATAAGATATATTACCATTTTTTTCATTATTATTAGCTCTTACCAGTATAGGGTTAGGTTATCAGCTGGTATCAGGAGGAAAGAACGACTGAATAGACATGAAGTATTGGCTTCCTGATACGAGCAACCGGCGCTGGCGTCTGTGTGATTCTTTGATGTGGATACCGTTAAAAGAATCAGTGTACAAGGCCCTTCAAAGAATCACAGAGAAGACAGTATTATCTTGTTTCCGAAAGCCAGTAAACCATAGATTTAGAAGTAGAAATTCTCAGTGGAAGAGACGAGCGCCGCTTCAGCGAAGATAAAGACGTCTGAAGTAATTCTGCTAAACCAAGAAATTATTCAGAATTAGAACGGACTTCACTTTGGTATGTAGAAGATATACTACAATGAATATCGCCAGAACGACCATACATGCATTCTTCAAGAAGCCGAGATGACCCTAATAACAAATTTATTGGTATTGATTAAAATACATTGGATACAGCAAATATATTTTATTGAATATGACGCTGTACATTGTACATGCAGTGCACAAGTGCAGCAGATCAAACCTGTTGCAAATGAGATTGAGTTTGAATATGCGACACTTCTGATTAGTATCATATAATTAAGAATATCCAATGGAATATTCTAACAATCAGATTACCCAATGAAATATTCTAACGATCAGAACATCCATTGGAATATGATAAAAATCAGAATATCCAGTGGAATATTCTAGCAATCAGAATATCTAATGTAATATTCTAAAAACAAGAGTATCCAATGCAATTCATTTATTCATTCTTTGGGAAGATTTACATAGCGTCCCTTAGAGATCATGAGTCAGAAGCGGTTCCGACTCCAGAACAGTAAAGTTTTAATTAAAGCGAGTAACAGGCGTCAGAGTGAACCCTGGGGCACAGAGCGACGCCAATATTCTAACAATTAGAATATCGAACGGAGTATTACCAATAAGAAACAACAGAAATTTGTTTCAATCTGCGATGCAAGCAATTACTTAGATACTTGAATCTGATGGATTTTTACTTCTTATGCGTTTTATTTTAAACAATAAGGCCAATTCATTACGCAACTTTCATATATCTTACTATTAAGCTAGAAAATAAAACTTCTTAAGATTTACCTTAACTTTATTTAGTCTTTTGAAATTAGAACTTTTAGCGGCCTACCTATTGAAAATTATAAAGTCTCTCGGCGAGACTTTGTTTCAGCCGGGAATGAAGCAATGTCTATAGACCTCGGCGACTTTGCGCTGGAACACAGATAGGTCTCAGGTCTCTGAGGGAAGAATCTGCTTCAAAAGAAACTCGCCTTGGAGAGAATCGGTTTCTAAATATACGTGTAGCCTACACTTAATCCCGGAAAGACATTAGGGAGCGCTTTTGCAATCAATGGCACAAAGCGTGTTTAATTCAAGCATATATTATGCAACCAATCAGCCATACATGTATGCGTGTTGGTGTAAGTAAGTAAGTATGTATGTATGTAAATAAGTATATTCTTTATTCAGACGTCTGCATGTACAAATTAACGAGTGCGAAGAAAACATATATATATATATATGTATATATAGACTTAATCTGTCTAAAGCGTCTAAATTTAAAAAAAATGCCAGTTAGCAACTGAAGGCCGAGCAGAAGGAAAAGTCTATGGGGATTAAGGCGCTGGTATATATGCTTTAAAAACAATTTAATAATAATAATAATAATATTGACATGATAATATACCGAAAATTTATATATGCAGCAACGAGGCTATACCGCTACAAGGGCGTCTTGCAAACAGGTGAGCTTATATATCACAAACAACTGTCTGTGTCTAAATATCATATCATATTTACATAATATATATAATACAGATATTTGATTGGTATGTATACGCTTAATATATCATATGTGATATATGATATAATATATAACCAGTATATCATACATGTTTATGTGATATATATAGATATATAAATATATGTTATATATAGATAGATATTTTTCAGAGACGGCGCTTATCATAGAAATTCTTGAGAAACAGTAAACCGTCTATATTCAATAACAGAATTATTTTTCTATTTGCATCGATGAATCTGCGAATGTAGCTATGATAAACTGTCACGATTGTGTTCATGACTTCAACGCCTGCAGTACACGTACTCGACAACCTCTGCACAGCGGACAGTGTTATTTCTTATTGAATGTATGTATACATGAAATGTATATGTCGGTATGTATGTATCTATGTACGTATTTATGTACAATGTAGGCCTATAATATGTGGTACTGATGCCTGCACCATGCATGCAGCTCAATGCTGACGATGTGCATGCAGGGCTATATATATATACAGATGTATATATATACATGTAAATATATACATATGTATATACATGTATATATATATATGGCAATGCCTCCCTGCAGATGTTGTGCGTGTCATCTGTATTGTTGATGTCCTATGTTACTTTGTGCTAATACATTACCGATGACCTCGTATCGTTTGCTCTGAACCCCTCTTATAATAGACTTGGTTCATCTGGACAATAGGCACATGCGCACTGGCACCCGCAGACAATCGCCTTCCATTGACCTGCTGCGCATATATCAGCGGTGATTGTAATTCTGGCATCTATTTCAATATATCACATTTCAAGACCTCGAAGGCGCTTTCTAGCAACGACTCACCTTCTCACAGCATATTAATTTGGACAATCGTGGTAGCAACTATACCAGCTTCGACAACTCCGATCGACAACTCCGATCTGTCTGTCTGTCTGTCTGTCTGTCTGTCTGTCTGTCTGTCTGTCTGTCTGTCTGTCTGTCTGTCTGTCTGTCTGTCTGTCTGTCTGTCTGTCTGTCTGTCTGTCTGTCTGTCTGTCTGTCTGTCTGTCTGTCTGTCTGTCTGTCTGTCTGTCTGTCTGTCTGTCTGTCTGTCTGTCTGTCTGTCTGTCTGTCTGTCTGTCTGTCTGTCTGTCTGTCTGTCTGTCTGTCTGTCTGTCTGTCTGTCTGTCTGTCTGTCTGTCTGTCTGTCTGTCTGTCTGTCTGTCTGTCTGTCTGTCTGTCTGTCTGTCTGTCTGTCTGTCTGTCTGTCTGTCTGTCTGTCTGTCTGTCTGTCTGTCTGTCTGTCTGTCTGTCTGTCTGTCTGTCTGTCTGTCTGTCTGTCTGTCTGTCTGTCTGTCTGTCTGTCTGTCTGTCTGTCTGTCTGTCTGTCTGTCTGTCTGTCTGTCTGTCTGTCTGTCTGTCTGTCTGTCTGTCTGTCTGTCTGTCTGTCTGTCTGTCTGTCTGTCTGTCTGTCTGTCTGTCTGTCTGTCTGTCTGTCTGTCTGTCTGTCTGTCTGTCTGTCTGTCTGTCTGTCTGTCTGTCTGTCTGTCTGTCTGTCTGTCTGTCTGTCTGTCTGTCTGTCTGTCTGTCTGTCTGTCTGTCTGTCTGTCTGTCTGTCTGTCTGTCTGTCTGTCTGTCTGTCTGTCTGTCTGTCTGTCTGTCTGTCTGTCTGTCTGTCTGTCTGTCTGTCTGTCTGTCTGTCTGTCTGTCTGTCTGTCTGTCTGTCTGTCTGTCTGTCTGTCTGTCTGTCTGTCTGTCTGTCTGTCTGTCTGTCTGTCTGTCTGTCTGTCTGTCTGTCTGTCTGTCTGTCTGTCTGTCTGTCTGTCTGTCTGTCTGTCTGTCTGTCTGTCTGTCTGTCTGTCTGTCTGTCTGTCTGTCTGTCTGTCTGTCTGTCTGTCTGTCTGTCTGTCTGTCTGTCTGTCTGTCTGTCTGTCTGTCTGTCTGTCTGTCTGTCTGTCTGTCTGTCTGTCTGTCTGTCTGTCTGTCTGTCTGTCTGTCTGTCTGTCTGTCGATCTCATAATGCTACTGTAACTCGTGACTCGCTTGTGCATGCTTCTATCGCTTTTAGCTGACTTAATTAATTGAATGTTTGTCACTTAGCCAGACTCGGGGTTTAATTGGTCGCCGTAATCGGGTTCTTCTTACAATACAATACAATACAACTCGGCATTTATAACGCGCTTAATCAAGTCGTGCTCGAAAGCGCGCACACGTCTCAACGACGCAACTGCAGTTGTAATGCAGAGCAATGGTGTGCAAAGGACTTGTTCAAGGTCCCTACACAGTGACGCCCAGGACTAGAGTCGAACCCGCTCACTCAGCGCACATTGAACGTTAGGGGCTGACTCTCTAACCGATCAACCAACATAAATATCGGATAACTTGATTCTGAAATGTATGCTTCTGTTTTGCTGAGGTCAATAAAATTGGCAGATATTAACATATATGGGTATTCATATACAATGTTAATTTGCCAAGACGTAAGAGGCAGTCGGTCTGAATTCTTCTAGCGCTAGTATTCAGAGTACCGAGCATCATGCATCTAGAAGTTTATACTTGCTGGAGTATTTGCTAAAATTCTCGTGACACGGCTAATGACAAAATTATATATACTGACTTGACCTTAATAAATTTTATTCATGGATATGGGGCGTGTTAACAAATGCGTCACTTGCTTAGGAATACATACTCTCTAATCCATTTACTTATTATATCATTGTAACATGTATGCATATATATATTTATTTATTTATTTATATATATATATATATATATATACCATATTATGCAGATTATGTGAAGATATAGACGACACAGACTGGGGTTAGAAGAAGTGAGCGCGCTTATGCATGCGATCTCTTACGCGGAAATATCGATCGCTCTTTGAATGTATCTTTTACAGTACGAAATGAAAGACGTATATCACACGCTATATACTTTGGAGTTGACAGCCAAAAGAGAGAGAGAAGAGAGAGAGAGAGAGAAGGGAGAAGAGAGAGAGACAGAGACAGAGACAGAGAAAAGAGAAGAGAGAGAAGAGTAAAAAAAGAGAAGAGAGAGAAGAGAAGAGAAGAGAAGAGAGAGTGAAAGAGAGAGAGAAAGAGAAAGAGAGAGAGAGAGAAAGAGAGAGAGAGAGAGAGAGAGTGAGTGAAAGAGAGAGAGAAAGAGAGAGAGAGAAAGAGAGAGAGAGAGAGAGAGAGAGAGAGAGAGAAAGCGAGAACCTTTTTAAGGGTAATGACGACATCTAGCAGTCAAGAGCCTTGCGCTTTGGATACGGTGCGGCATCGCGTTTTCCGTCCATCTTCTCTCTCTCTCCTCAGTAGTTCATGTTACGTCGTAAAGCACATCAGTCTCTACGGCTGTTGCTGCGTCTGCTGCCCTTTTCCCAACTCCTTCTTATCCTTTCCTTTTTTAAGAGTCGCCTGAATGCTTCGTCTTCTCGACCGTCAAGAACTCATTCTTCTCGGCCAGAAATAAATGGATAAAAAGCGCGAGTGAGGGGTGGGGACCGTCTCAAACTCAGCCGCGGGGGTTGATTCTAACCTCGTTTGTAAATGTATACACTTGGTCCACGTATATAGATGTCCTGAAAGAGCCACTTATACATTTATATACACGTGCATATATATGTATGAACCCATACTTCGTGCCCTTTGTTTATACAGCTTAACTCGTTATACCACCATGCAGCACTGTGCAGTCTTCAACGTCCCCTCCCCACACACAAAAACACACATACACACACACCTATATATACACACACGCACACACTTATATACACATACCTATATACACACGCGTATACAGCTTTAGACACGATATATATATATATCGCGTCTATGCTGTATATGCGTGTATATATATATATAAGAATTGAGAATTGAGAAAATAGCTGAGGATATCTTGTAACCGCGAAGAGTAATAAACGCCGTATATATCTGTATATATATTTGTATATATATTTGTATATATTATGCAGTATATGCATGAGTAGTGAGAGGACTTATCGTCGGATACATGCTTGATATTTTATGTTTAGACCTAAATTCCAGACTTATAGGCCTATATCTGTGTGGTCCGAATCATGATTGTCTCTCCAGATCATTATATATATATATATATATATATATATATATATATATATATATATATATATATATAGCCAGTCTATACCTACATGACACGTATACGTTATTTATCGAAGCTATATTTATTCGATATACATGTACATAACGAATACAGTGGAGCCAGGTATGCATACATATATATAGGCTCTTTTATAAGGCCTACATAAATACATGCATATACACATACATACTAAATCTCATGCAAACATATTAAAGTGCTTATAGATACATATGTATACAAGTACATATATAAATATACAATGAATTCATATGAAACATATACATATTGTTGCTTATATATATAATATATATGTATCGAATACTTATATATGGTCCCTTAGATACCTTAGTATAAGCTGATGTCTGTTGCATATAAATATATTGAGATATAATTCAACGGAAGAGGAGCAAGAGGAGGAGGAGGAGTTGGAGATGCAGTTCCGGATGTAGAAGCGTCGTCTATTTCTCGGTCCATGGTCTTTGTTTTCTCAGCATCAGTTGCTTTGGTTGCGTAAGCACCAGCACCAGCAGCAGTAACCGAACTGGAGATGGAATTAAAACAGATCCACTGCACCGATGCTGATACATGTTATTGTCTCGCTGCCAATGCTGAGACGAGTGTCTTGCAAGACATTCCTCAGCAGAATGCGCTCGATCGAATTCGTGAATATAGGTAGCATGCAGTGATGATGATTATGATAATGATTATGATGACGACTACCATAATGATGATGATGATGATGATAATGACGACGAAAACAATCATGGTGGCGATGATGCTAAAGATAGCCGTGATCAGGTGATGTTCTGATTGTGGTCGATACTACAGTGATTATTATGCTGACGATAACGGCGAGCGACGATAGTCCTCACGGTCCTCACCACGTGATTATCATCCTCAGCAGCAGCAGTATCATTATCATCCTCAGCGTCACTTGATCAACAAGAACCTAATTTCAGCATAGGACGTTATCGAACTTAATTGATATGATTTCGCTATAGCCATAAACATTTGATAATGGCTTCTGAGATGTGATTTTGGTATCAAACAGGCACCGGTTGTTTTTTTTCAACAGAGCGGGACTAAGTGACTGGACGTGTGCCTGCGTTGATAGGTGGAGGACGATGCTTTAAGAGGAGGCCAGTCGACAGATCGATCCACTTGAGACTGCCAGCAGGAGGAGGCCGACAGGACGGACGATGTCTTCGGCGTCGAAGGGCGGCAAGAAGCCGGGCCTCATGGCTCGTCTCTTCAGCACTGGGTCCTCTCACGACGCCGACGATGATAAGGAGCGAAGCAAGAAGCGACTTCAGCGTCTTCATTCCGTCGATGTGACGACCTTTCGAAACAAGAGCTCCTTCTTTGACGTCGATCAGAGGCCAACAAAGCAGAAGGAGACGAAAGTCTCCAAGGACGATGCTGGCATCGAGAAGGCATCGAAGCGGAAGCAGTCGTCCTCGGCCCTAATGACCTTGAACGAGTCGAAGTCAACTCGTGGAAGTCAAGCGAAGAAGTCTGGGAGCGGCGGGGGCGGAGGAGGAGGAGGACCGAGGAGGCTGAGGCACCGGAAGAAGCCGACGAGTAACTTCAGCGTCACCGGGGTCCAGGTCGATACGTCGAAGCCGCTCGAGTACCCTGCCACTCCAGAGACGATCTACGAGTACCACAGGCGGCGCCCGTTCCTCGACAAGAACGAAGAGTGGCTGATCATGGAGCTGAACGAATACGAATGTCTCGTTGACAGTCTCGAGGTGATCAAGATCATCGCCAAGCACTCCAAGTTCTTCGAGGTCGAACCGGACGAACTGTGGGAGGAGTTCTTCGAGTTCATGGAGGACGTGCCCAGCTACGACGAGATCATCAACTATGACGTCTGGCAGGAGTTCAGAGACAACAAATACCCGTGCTGAGCGGACCCTCGACCCTGGTGGGTCCACCGCTCAGGAGCCCAGGTCTATGGAGTGGCAACCGCGGGCTGAGGCAAAGACTGACTGTGTGACGACGACGGAGGAGGAACTGGGTCAAGACGACGCAATAATGACTGCGTCAACGGTGATGATGACGTCAAGGGTCGGTTGTGCCTGTGAATGAAATTATACTAGACGTGTATGTACATACATATATATATACACACATATATATACATATATACATATATATACATATATATATACATACATATATATACATATATATATACATATATACATATATATATACATATATATATACATATATATATACATCTATATATATAACCCTGACTTTATCACTTTGGTCTGGTGTCAGCTGCCATATACTTGGTCGGTTGATCTTCTAGCCTTCTGACGTCCGGAACTGATTTACCTTTAGATGTTCGGGACAGGTGATTTGTAACGAAAGTGCCTTCATTTAAGACTCGGTCATTATCTGTGAAGTCGGCGCCATAGAAGTCGTTTTGTTAGATTAGAATTTGACAAGTGTGAATTGCACGCCTCCTTTTCTTCGATGAGTTACAAAGTGCAGTGAGAAGCTGTGTAAACTGTTCGATATAATATATTCGGCGATCTAAAGTATCTAAACAAACCTGCGTCTAGAGCAGTAGAGGAGTCACGGACAATACTGAAATAACAGCATGCAGTGTGCCTGGATAATGATTGAATCAATCCGGATCATGCCGAAAATAAATCCCATCCCATGCATGAACTTTAACAAACATATTTGCCCATGTAAAAAAATCTGTCTGAACGTATAGCGCATATAATATATATAGTTCTCCACTATATCTAGCGTATATATATATAGGCTCATAGGTGGAGATTTCTTCACTCCAATATATATATATATATATATAAGCACACACATTATATATACATGTATATCTATATATATATATATTCCTCTGAAAAGCGAGTGTACCTCTGACATTCAATGCATGTAGCAGAGATGGCTTGCACAACTGTTTTTAAACCGCAAATCACATTGTAAGGCAAAGCATTTCTAAATGGAGCGACTTACGTCATAGCACTGAGGATAATTTATAAACGCAGGTGACGTTATTTATTTGGACGACGCCGATGCAAATGCGCTTTGCACCGTTTCATTATTAATCGCCTGCGCAGCAACAACAGCAGAAGAGGCAGAGAAGGCAGCCTCGCTCTGGCTGCTGTGCACAGTTAAAGTAAGCTGCGCAAGTTGTTCCTGGAACAGCCGCCAGTCGACTCAGTCGTTAAGTCACACGCTAACTCATCGAGTCAGTAATTTTTAACGACTGACTCCGTGACTACAATCTTCGAGAGGTTCTTATAAGGCGCTATATAGATATCCTGATACATACATACATACATACATGCATACATGCATACATGCATACATACTTACATACATACATACATACATACATACATACATACATACATACATACATACATACATACATACATACATACATACATACATACATACATACATACATACATACATACATACATACATACATACATACATACATACATACATACATACATACATACATACATACATACATACATACATACATACATACATACATACATACATACATACATACATACATACATACATACATACATAAATACGTACAGCTCCTGCGTCTGGAGTTACAGATCCTCTCACCTTGCCAGTTTCGTACTTTCGCCCAAGCAAGCTGGCACTGGCTGCGCTACTGAACGGTTCACCCTGCTGGAGGCGCTGTATAAATGCTTAAATACAACACAATACGCATGTTGAGAGCGCTGTTGATTTGGGCGGTGCTGTATAAATGCTTGTCTACATTACATTGCATTACATTACATTACAGGTGATGTTAATATTTGATAGAGAATATATAGCAAATGTACCTCAAAACCGACAATGACATTGAACACTAAGTCATCTGATTCCGGCGAGGTTGCTAAGTAAGTTGAATGGGCAAACAAAGGTGCTTCACATCTTATAAGTGCTAGCTAGGCCTATGTCATTTAGTAATGTCTTTTGTGAATCATCATATATCCACCTTGAGCTGTCATGATAAACGGGTGAACGAAGGGTTAAAACTAGTCCACGATGTTCAAAATATCGATCTTATCATAACTGTAAACAGACGTGCCCTCAAATCATGTAATTACTATTGTGCGTTGTCATAATTTTAATCACTGATGTATCTAGGGCCTCTTTGGATTAAGTGACACGTGAATCAACGATCGTGATACAGCGCTATATGAAGGCCACACTTTGGACGATTGCGCAATTTGTAAGCAACGGACTTAGTTTTTTTATACATACGATCAGCGTCAAAGACAAGAAATCCACCGATCGAGACTAACTCTTGGGTCTTAGAGTCAGCCAAGAAGCCAAACGGTCCTCCTGGCTTTCAGTCACCGATTGCATGTACCGTATAAACTGTTGAAAGACGTAGGATTTCTAAGGCAGAAAAAAAGAAAAGACGTCTTTGGGTGCGGGAATAATTACCAGCCAAAGGTCAAAGCGACCTACGTCATCCATTTTCGGATCCCTTAAATGCTCCACTTAGGGGGTTTATGTCCCTTTCAGATCCCCTAACCAACCGATTGATTTGGACCACTGAGCGAAAATCTGCCTACAGCGCTGCGCGAGGCGCTTCTGTGTTTTACATCACCGTACATCGTAACGTTCCTCCGTTTCTTCTGGGCGAATGTTCGACTGCTCGAGCAGTGGAGGTGCCACCGCTGCTGATGCCTATAGTAAAGCAATTTGTGCGCTACTCTTCCGTGGGCCTAGAACCACCGGGGAGACAGACAGACATACAGACAGACAAACAGACATACAGACAGACAAACAGACAGACAGACAGAGACGTAGACAGAAATAGATAGATACCTAGAGATACAGAGTTACGAAGACAGAGACAAAGACAGAGAGACAGTTAAAGAGAGACAGAGAGACAGAGACAGAGACAGAGACAAAGAAGCAGAAACCTAGGTAGAAACAGAGAGATACAGAGATGCATTGACAGAGACATAGACAGAGATACAGAGAGAGACAGTGAGACTGACCGACAGAGACAGAGACATAGACACAGACAGAAACAGGCAGATACCTAGAGATACAAAGTGACAAAGACAGAGAGACAGATAAAGAGAGACACAGACACAGAGGCAGAGACAAAGAAGCAGAAACCTAGACAGAAACAGAGAGATACAGAGAGACAATGACAGAGACAAAGACAGAGAGAGGGATAGAGAGACAGAGACAGAGAGCACCTCTGAGGAGCTAGGAGCACCTGTCGAGAAGGCAATAAATAAGAGCGTCCTTTGTTCCAGTATCGCATGGGTTAACAAGAAGCGCCAAGGGCTTGTTACGCGCCGAGCTATTGTGCTGATGGTGCTGCTGATGGTGCTGCTGCTGAGCAGACGAGACGAGACCAGACACTCATCTTCCTCGCTCCCTCTTCCTCCTACTTCATCCCTCGATTACAGCGCCACTTGGAAGACGGAAAACTGCACCGTGTGCGGTCAGAATCTGGAAAATATAATCGAATCCTATAGCCCAACCAATCATTGTCATTGAGGCAACTGCTTTCCCTTAAGGCAACCTCGGCGCAGTGGTTACATGTGGAGGTCTTTAACGCTATAGCCTAGGGTTATGGTGCCTGGTTTGATTTAAAAGAGAGATTATGATATATATGGTCCAACGTCGAATGGGTTATTAATTCTAACACTTCTGGGAAACGCCAAAAATAAAATAATTATATTCGGGCGTTTAGATCATAGCATCTTAATATATGCTGGCTTCCAATCATGGAGCGCTTTAGGCCTACGCTAAAAAAAACTTCATTTGTTGGAACCGCTTAAACATAATAGACCGCGGAGCTCTGCGTTCGGCGTTCGTTACGTTCTACTGCCCACAGGGAAATGCAGGTGCCTCGCTTTCACATTTAAGTCTATCTGGTGTGCTGAGCCAAACTCCTGGATCATTCTTCAATAACCTTTACCTTTCACACACCTTGTTATTTGATTACGCCTGCCACATGACATCGTGTTCTGCAGACTTTAATAGAAAATGCTTCTGAAAAATGCGTCTTTGCTAGATCCTAACAATTCGCTAAACCTACGGCGTTTAAAATGTCAGCGTTATTACAGTATTCAAAGTCCATTTACTAAGGTTAATCATTTTTCACGATATTTCCTTTAAATAAAAAAAATAGAGGGTAGCAAAATGGGGTAACCGTTATAGATAAGAGAATGAAAGTAATAATAATGAATTATGGAATAGCAAGTGGAAGAAATAAAATCTCGATCAAGGACAGAATAACGACCAATTTATCTACTTGCATGACCCCCTACCACGAGCAATATAGCCAACTAGTTAAGTTTTTCATCATGCATAGCAATCTGTTTACTAATTAATCTTTGCTCCTGACTCGTCATTCTTCCTGCTAAACTTTGAAATCCATCCTTCAATTATGAGTGTGCCTTAATAGCAGGGCCTCCTTTGACCCTTTAGATTCTCCCTTGTAATCATATATTCCATATCAATTCCTGTTCTGCTATACCATAGCATCGTTACTTGCTGGATCCAATGAAGATTATAATTACTTACTTAGACATTGTTCCCCCTGCTTCTCCATTAGCATCGGTCGATAAGATTCTTTCAATTTGTACGGTCTTCTGCAGTCTCCTCCGCGTGTTCCTAATTCTTCTCTAAAAGGACTTCTCCAAGTCTTCATCAGTCTTCATCTATTATTCCTTCCACCTATACTGGTATTCATCCTATTGCTGATTTTTCCGGGCATTGTGATGATGGCATCCACAGAATGTGTCCGGCATAATGAAGATCATGTTATGTTATATCAAGTGTGATGACACATGTATGCACATTGCATGATGAATATATGTTGGTCCTTAGGTTTAATTGCACGACGCGTCTTCCGTACATGTAAAACGTGCGTGAACTTCTCGCTTTGGTCAGAGAAAAACAATAATTCTCAATCAGCATGGATGACGGAATGATAGTTTTTTTTACCATCTACTACAATGTAAGTACACAGAGAATGGCCGTTGTTTTGCATTGTTTAACCTTACCGCGCCACTTGTCCCCTTGTCTTCAGGCAACGAAGAGATGAGGGTGACCGGGTGCATGAGTAAAAGTTTCATGAGTCAAGCAAGATGTAGGCTAGGCCTACGCACATGTGGAGACAAATTATCCGCTTTGAAAGTCTATCCGACCAAACTTACTGAATGGCTGCTGTCACGTTTACAATTCAGCTTAAGTATTCTACAAACCAAGGACCACGCCTCTGATGACCAAGGCTCAATCAGACCAAGGACCATACCTCCCAAGACCAATGGTAAATCAGACCAAGGACCATACCTCCCAAGACCAAGGGTCTATCAGACCAAGGACCGTGCCTCAAAAGAGCTAGGGTCAAACAGAACAAGAACCATACCTCTCAAGACCAAAGATCAATCAGACTAAGGACCATACCTCTCACAACCAAGGATCAATCATACCAAGGGTCAATCAGACCCAGGGTCAATTAGACCAAGGTTCAATCAGATCAGAGGTCAATCAGACCAAGGACCATACCTCCCAGGACCAATGGTCAATCATACCAAGGACCATACCTCCCGCGAACAAGGGTCATCAGACCCTACCTCTCAAGACAAAGGTTCAATCAGACCAAGGACCATATCTCCCAAGACCAAGGTCTGTCAGACTAAGGACCATATCTCTGAAAGCCAAGGGTCAATCATACCAAGGTTCAATCAGACCAAAGGTCAATCATACCAAGGACCATACCTCCCAAGACCAAGGGTCTATCAGACTAAGGACCATACCTCCCACAACCAAGTATCAATCATACCATGGGTCAATCAGGCCAAGGGTCAATCAGACCAAGGTTCGATCAGACCAAAGGCCAATCACACCAAGGACCCTGCCTCCCACGACAAAGGGTCATCAGACCATACCTCTCAAGACAGAGGTTCAATCAGACCAAGGACCATACCTTCCAAGATCATTGGTCTATCAGACTAAGAACCATATCTCCCAAAACCAAGATTCAATCATATCAAGGGTCAATCAGACCAAGGGTCAATCAGACCAAGGACCATACCTCCCACTACCAAGGGTCATCAGACTATACCTCTCAAGACTAAGGTTCAATCAGACCATAGGTCAATCATACCAAGGACCATACCTTCCACTACCAAGGGTCATCAGACCATACCTCTCAAGACAAAGGTTTAATCATACCAAGAACCAAGCCTCTGACGACCAATGCTGCTGAGAAACGTGTAACAATTAAGCTCATCATGCATGCGCTACAATGGCTGCCTGATGCGATTGTCTAGACCCCTATATTCCGTCTAAAGCACGCACTAACTCGCGATTGCACTGCATGGCTGGATTGTGGGCCTAAACAGTCTATAAACATAGACCTATAAATATGCGCAAATAGTCGATATAGACGTGACGTACATCTGATAATGTTCGATGTTGCTTCAATGCTCTCTGCAATGAAACGACGCGTGCACCATCGTGGCTTCTCTTACTAATCCAAATCTTCGAGCAGCGTCTAAGGATCGCATTTCGAATCTCTGATATAAAAAGAATCCCCGCGGATTCACCGTGCTCATGTTTGGACACATACAGGCATGGAGGTGGCGAGATGGTATGAGGATGGGAGGTGTAGCAGGAGGGAACGGAAGGGGTGGGTTGGCGGCAGTGAGGGGAGGTGGATGAGGAGGGGAATATGAATGAGAAGGGAAGGGAGGGGAAGGAATGGGAAGGGAGGGGAAGAGAGGGCAGGGAGGGTAAGGGAGGGCAGGAAGGAAAGACGAGAGGGAAAGAGGCGGAGAAGAGGAGGTGAAGTGGAAGGGGATTGGAGGGAAACTAAACTCTTCCTTCTTAGGACGGATAGACATCTAGTGTACAATTATGACATGTTGAGAGTTATTGAGACGCTCCCTTTACCTTTATGTATCTCTCTCTATACATAATGTTCATATACCTCTATGTATAGGCCCTTTCTATAGACCAAAACCAAGCGGATGTCGCAACATACGTTAATGTGATAATTGCCAAAATGTGACAAAAAGTCATTTTTCTAATTCTTGTTTTAACAGAAATTGACATATAAATATGTTTTAAAAACATGTGAACTAAAAATGTTAAAAATATCAATTGTTAATGGAATTTTAGATTATCTTGCGGCGGCCGCTGCTTTATTAGCTAAAAGACTTCTTAAAATTTGCCATTTTCCCGCTATTGATAACAAAGTTCGGCATGAGACTATATATGGCAAGCTTGATGTGAGTAGAGAGTCGAGACGTTCGTGTAACTTAATGCCGTAATGAACAGCAAGCATAAGCTAGTTTGTTTGTTTAAAATTTCCCTCAATTCTGAACAAGGTTGGTTAGGAAGTTTTCATTTCATAATTATACCAAAACCTTTGATGCATTTGTCTTGGAATTTATAATCGAACAATTGAAGCATATTTTTACTCATTACTTTGGACAGGAACATCATAGAACAGTAGAGTTTTTGTTATTATAAAGAACAGACTTTATCCTTTAAAGCTGTTTATTACATTCAATTGTACAAAAATCGATGCCTGGTTTAGTTTAGCTAGGTCACATAATATGTGACCTAACTTATAATTATAACTTTATATTATACAGACAAAACGGTTTGAACTGATCTCTTCAAGGGTCGCTTAGTAAATCGTAGAGATGAATTAAGTAATCCAGTGAAGTTGGATAAGTGTTGGTAGAGATTGCATAGAATGCTATGGCCTGCTATGCAAATTTATAATTGACATATTATTTAGTCATCATTAGGATATCATATTTGTTTGCGTACATGTGTACTCAAGATTGCATTGGACACTTACATGGACCAGGCAGCAGCCTGGATATCTGGAAATAGAGGACAGAAGCAGCGCAAAACAGGAAACCACGGAAACGGAAATCGAAGTTGCATTGGACACGTATAGACCTACGGGTCTACCACCCATGGACCATGTTGATGACGATGATGGGTACATGTGTAACAATTAGGCCAAGGCTAGCATACGGTTATATAGATGTACAGATATATACAAAATCTATCTATGTATAACTATATATATATATTTAATAAACATATCATCAGCATGACATGTTTAATCTGTTCTTATAGCTAAATATATTTCCAAACTGTATGCAGGCCAATAAATGCATCAAAGAGATCTCTAAACACAATATAATGTATGTGAGTGCGGGGTTCACACCTCTCGAACACGGGCACTAACACGAATAATATTTACATAGTCCAGCGATGATATCATGTAATATGGTATCAATGTATGCATGTATATAATATAATTATAGCCAATTATATATATAAATATGTATATCGTGTCTTCTCAGTAAATCACAAACCCGTTGCCTGCGCCAGACTGAATGCTGTTGGCTATTAATGTACTGAACAAAAAACATTTAAGAAACAATGTCCAGATAACTAGAAGTCATCGCTGGCAAGCACCCGCCTACTCGTAGAACCCAGCCAAAGGATTCCCATTTCGCAAGAGAAGAGTATAGCGATGATCAGTGATGGTGTTCGCAACACACGATCGAAGCATAGAGCAGACCATCACACAGGTGGTAGAATACGTTGAGAGGTGGTAGAATACGTTGAGAGGTGGTAGAATACGTTGAGAGGTGGTAGAATACGTTGAGACCGCGGTTAATACCTCTGCGAGTGATCCCCGGATGTAGCGCATAAATTTCCTTCCCATACTAAATAAATTGCCAATTGTTTAAATTAAAGCGAATAAATGAACCAACAGCATTGCGTGTAGGCCTATTGCTACGGACCTTGAAAATCGTTATAATGTATGTTATTGATGTCTGTAGTTCTATACGTCATGCTTGCGTCATCGAGAGCCAGATGTTGGTTTAGCGTTCTGCGGCCACTTTAATTGGCACCAGCTGTCGCTTAGATTGCTATTGTGTGTCTGACCGACTGTCTGTGTATGTCTGGTTGTCTGTCTGTCTGTCCTGTGCCCCCTCACGAGAACTGTCCGTACGCCGATGATCTCTTCATGCTCGTAACTCATAGTATGCTGAATATAACATTTAAAACCAATCGTCTATGTTTATCTATGTTCAACGCTCACACTTCATGCGAATGGATATTACAGTCGATCTTCATTGGACGATGTTATGACTTTTCTTCAACCTCTCAACCGAAACCGTTTGGCACTTGGGCCTTCCTGGTACCTGGTCCTAAGCTTCGGAACTAACGCTGCCCATTGTTGCCCATGGCTTCTGGTTGTTTTGTATGTAAATTATTTGATGCCAATCAGGTCTAAGCTTAACAATCTCTTTCAATTAACGTACACATAATGGTCTACTCAAGTCCGACGGATTTAAAACTTGGCTTTAAAAAACAATTTTTGACAGCGATTTAGTGCCCATCGATTGATGTGTTGAGCACTATCATAATCAATCAATCAATCAATCAATCGACCGACCGACCAATTAATCAATCAGAAAATCAATCAAACAAAGAAGCGGTGCTGCAGATATATTACAATTGAATTAGCTTAGCATCGTTTTTGAGACACAGGACACCTTCTATTCACAAACGAACCTCACACCACGTAGGCTGTTATTTTCTTTCACGTAGGCCTATATACACATAAGTCAAATACCAAAATTCATTCTACTTCCGTTTTTTCGTTCAAATACATATTAACATAATTGTTTAGAAGCAATGGCTATCACGAAAACTCAAGATTCTGTAAGCATGTTACATTTTAGAACAGGCACAGTGGCCGATAGTACCTAGGCCTATACTGGATAGTTATTATTTATAACTTAGGCTATGTAGCCGGCTGTCTTTATCTGCCGTTGCCTAGAAATCTTTTATTATGACTTTCTTTAAATTGAGCAACCATTTCTAGCTTTTTTAAGCTACTGCAAGTTTGCTGGTAGTCTAAAAAAAATTTTTCTTGTTTACTTACTTTCTAATTTTTTTAGTGACACGATACCGTGAATAAAGATTGATCGATTGGTTAATTTACGTCTAGAAGCTAACGGTTTATTTGCGTGCTTGCTTATGGACCGATGTATATTATAACGTAACCATCATAACTATGTTTCGTCATTTCATACGAGGAACCTGCGTTCAGAAGGACCAGCGTTAAGCGGAACCTGCGTTCAGAAGAACCAGCGTTAAGCGGAACCTACGTTCAGAATTGAAGCCTTGAAACGATCGAGCGTCAAAGACAACTAATTCCAGGTTTCTATTATGTATAGGCAGCCGAATGGCCGATCAACCACATGCGCAACAGCCTTGAAAATTCCAAGGCAGAAGTCAAGCTGCCATTGATCATGGAATACACGTTGAAGGATTCCAAGGAATGGTTAAGTATTCTCAGGGATGCATTCATCTAAATTTTCCAGTCATCGATTAGATGAACTTTTTGTTCAGACATTTCTAGTAACTATCGCCATTACAGCCATCTTAGCAAATGAGAACACATTTTATGTTGCGCAGCTGTGCGATTCCATACATCTGATCATAATAATATGATTCCTTCGACCTCTTCCCCTCATCTTTATCGTCGTTCCTACTGTATGCACCCTGCACCATTACTGCCTGACTAACTGCCTGTCTGACTTGCTGACCTTTTCCTGTAATCGATTCCAACCTTACCTCAAGTTACCTGTCGTTTTACTTGGCGCCTGTGAGTGATTCTCGCAATTTCGCTGGTTCTGAACGAAATCTCTGGGTTGCGATTCTTATATATAGACCTATAACAAACATTAAGTATACATGTATTAGCTTAGATAGCCAACCAATAGGCTTCTCCGACTGATTGCATATTGTATTATGTTTTACAGATTTCTATAGCGCCCCTCCGGTCTCTCCCAGTACAACCTAACCGGAGGAGTTCCCTGTGCCGTAACCACCTCGGGTAAAGAAGTCTAAAAGGAATATAGCCAGAATCAGAAGCATCTTAGGTTTAACTAAGAGAGAGACTCGGAAAATGAATATCTCAGCGAGATAGTATAGCAATGAACATAATTATATTGAATTCAGTTATTGGTTACTTTACGTTCTTTCATTACCTCACAATTACATTCCTTCTCTCTTCAGGTTCATCGGATCTTTGGAAAGAGAGAAAATAGTGCATTATACATGTAGAGCTTACTTGGTACCATGCTCTTTGGGATTTTATTCACCTACATTTTGTCAGTTTCGTACGCAAGTTCCTCCCAAGCCACTCATATTCTCATCGGAAGAACTCATCCTAGCTTCACAGTTGCGATTCCGATTGAATGGAGCATTTATTCTGAAATTTTAAAACTTTAAATCTGATATCGCCCTTCTTCCAACATCTTTTTGCTCAGAAGTGCATGCACACGCCTCGACGGCGCAATTGCAGTTGTACTGCAGAGCAATGGTGCGCTAAGGACTTGCTCAAGGTCTTATTGGTTCAGTGTGGGTATGTTAATAGGGGAGACGCTCGAAATATTTGAAATGTCGCAATGGAGAGGACAGGTCACGATCAGTTGGGGGATAAAGAGACAAGTGAGAAAGTGTGGCAACTGTTGAAATGAGCAAGAAATCGATGGTCAGTGCAATCAATCGATGGTCAGTGCAATCAATCAATGGGCAATGCAATCAATCAATGGGCAAAGCAATCAATCGATGGTCAGTGCAATCAATCGATGGTCAGTGCAATCAATCAATGGTCAGTGCAATCAATCCATGGTCAGGGTAATCAATCAATGGTCAATGCAATCAATCGATGGTCAGTGCAACCAATCCATAGTCAATGCAATCAATCGATGGTCAGTGCTATCAATCATCGGTAAATGCAATCAATCGATGTTCAGTGCAACCAATCAATGGTCAATACAATCAATCCATGGTCTGTGAAATCAATCAATGGTCAATGCAATTAATCCAAGGTCAGTACAATCAATCAATGGTCAATCAATCAATCAATGGTCAGTGCAACCAATCAATAGTCAATGCAATCAATCGATGGTTAGTGCTATCAATCATCGGTAAATGCAATCAATCTATGGTCAGTGCAATCAATCAATGATTAATGCAATCAATCGATGGTCAGTGCAATCAATCAATGGTCAATGCAATCAATCAATGGTCAATACAATAAATCGATGGTCAATGCAATCAATCGATGGAACAGAGCAATCAATCTGCGGTCAGCGCAATCAATTACTTGTCACTGCAATCGATGAGTTGTTGGTGCAATCAATCATTGGTCAATGCAATCAATCAATGGTCAGTGCAAGAGAGAGGAGACATATGAACTGGCCTGGCCACAAACTGAGTTGAAATTCGACGACAGAGTTCGAGTGAAGAATTCAAGGGAAGAAGGTCGAAGAAGACCAGAATTTGATGTTGGACTGGATAATGGAATTGATGGACTAAATAAACAGACGAGGATATTATTTATAGTAATGAAGCAAAGAACACAAAATTGAAGAGAATGTCGCATTTCGATGCTTGGACTTACATATAATTGTGGCACGGTGGCCGATAGGTTTGAGCGCGGTCGGCCCATAACACGCAGTGAGTGCTGAGTGAGCAGGTTCGACCCTCGTCCGAGGCGTCAGTCACTGCACAGGGACCTTGAGCCAGTCTTTCGCACAATTGCTTTGCAGTACAACTGCTATTGCGCCGCCGAGACGTGTGCACTTCTGAGCAAAAAGGTGTTGGAAGAAGGGCAATATCAAATTTCAGAATAAAACATAGTAGTAGTTTCCGATTAAAGATACTGTGTGATGACGCAGATCATTGGCGTCGCCCTCCTTCTTACCCAGGCGTGGGACTTGCACTGCCAGGGCACATGCGGCGATCAAGTTTTTTGGACCTGCGTAGGAGCATAACACTTAAGACGAAGAACGTTCGTACTTGGGCAACTGTGACTCCGTCAGATAGGCCCAGGATAAATCGACCCAGACAAAAGCCACTGTCAAAATGGCCTAGACAAAAGAGACTCTCAAACAGGCCCCATAGGAATATCCTAGACAAGAGGGGCCTGGACGGTGATAAGGGATACTGTTACATAGAAAAGCAGTCCTGGAATGTGCACATCAGGCGTATTCGTTCTCTTTTAGAATTAAGATGTTGAGGAATTTGCACTGAACTGCTTAATGGCAGCGGAACAGATCTGCGTTTATTGGAAGGAATTATCTCTCTTGATCTCCTGATCTCCCATCGCTTGTGCGATGGCATCTAACTGAAGATATATTCAAAACGATATCTATATGCTATTAAACGAAGATGTATATATATAAATATGTAGGTCTATCTTGAACTGAACAAAGATACACATATCTTCATAGGAAGGATCAAGTAATTGAAAGTACAAGTGAAATAAGCAATTCGCAGACATTGCAATTGCGCTAAGACATCTGTGCAGGAGGCAAACCATGATAACAAATCCAGTATGCGAATTTGATATTTTTTAGGGGACGATTAAATGTGGGCCATTAATACTGCGTTTCGACTTGGCGGGGGTTGTGTGGTCGGGGTCATTTTAACAAAGGCTATATCGTCGGTCACAATTTGTCAGGGCTCATTTGTCGTTGTGGATTTTGTCGTGGTCGATTTGTCATAGGCCGTGGTTTCTCTATCAACAACTAACTGCCAAAAGGCTTGGGGTGACCCTGGCGTATATCTTACATTTCTAGCACACATGGCAAACCTCTGCAAATCGTGTTTCCATAGTATCAGGTCGATAGGCCTACGTTGCATTTGGTTGCTTTCGCCAATAGACATGTCGCAGATTATAAATGTCGAAATCCACCACGAACCTGGGAATGACTACGTTCCCTTGCTTGCTATCGTTTATATTATGCCATTTCGGTTTGTGTACAGGTACAGTATACCAGATCTTGCAATCAACGGTCTTCAATGCATACAAACTCTTTCGTTTGTTTAGTACTTTGCTCACTTCCTCGCATGCACGACCTCTTCAGTTCAAAAATAATATTTAAACATTTTTTAACATGCATGACCTGCGAAATCTTTACAACGAGCACCACCATCTACCTCCAACCTTTCTTATCTTCGTGTATCCCTCCCCACGGTCTGTTATCTTTGGGTATACGACGAGTCTTATGGTTGAATTGCTATGTGGTATTGTCATCGGCGTTTGTAGATTCTGTGTTACTGCCTCAAGGAATTGAACTGTCTACCAATGTTTATGATTTTTCTATTTACAAGAAACGCCTCAAAGCTTAGGCCTATCGCTGGCTTTCACACATCTGGATATATACAATTGTGGCTCACCTGGCAAATGGTTGGTCCCGACCTAGATTTTTTTGTAATTTCTAAATTCGCATTCTATTTAATTCGATTTTGTATGACTGCGCGTGGTAAGAAGAAAGTAATACATATAGATAATTATAGGAGCTACTGCTGCATGTCGCCATTTTGTTGTAGCAGGCAGTTGGCATGTGTCGTCAACTAGCTGCCATGTTGACCAGTCTGTATAATCTGATCTATAGTTCCACTTCAACGCTAAAACGTCAAGCTATTAACCCGTTGAGGACCAACATTTTATCAAGGACATTTTTTATGAAATATGCTGATCAGTTGGGCGTTAGTGGCAATCGTTGACCATATGTATTAATATTTTTCAGTTATGTCAAATAGATTATGCAAATTAGCATATGTTCGTTTTACGAACATTGGGCCAATAGGCTACTGACAACATCTGAAGTACTGAACATGTCAGATATTACATTGTAGCACAAAACCGAAATATGAATGGATGATTCATGTTCAAAATCGTCTTGGATGTACCCTAATGCGTTCAGCTTCACCCAAACACATCCACACACCCATACACCCGCACAATACACACCCACACAACACACGCCCACACAACACAAACACCTACACACTCACACACACCCATACACACACTCACACACATATTCATGCACACACACACACGAACACATGCACCAACCCACAAGCAAACCAATACACATAATTACACACACACGCACGCACCTATGCACAAAAAACCGTGCGACTCCGTAATAGGCCGTAGGCCTTTATATTCGGGGGTCCTCGACAAAAACCTATATACACACACACACCAATGCACACACGTCTACACACATTAACCTACACACACGCACCTACACCCACTCACCCCTATGCACACAGAGCAACACACGCATGTATATACCAATGTATATATGTATGTGTAGGATGAGTGTGAGTGTGAGTGTGTGCGTGTATAGGTGTGTGTGTATGTGTGTGTGTGTACATATGCATATCTGTATGATTTGGCCGATGCACCTGGCCCAGGGTCAGAAGAATGTATGAGTAAATCAACGTTGACGACTTGCCGTCTTCAGTACTCTAATGGACCAATGTTCGTAAAACGAACATTACCCATTGTATCAAAAAACGACGGCTCAATTTATTACAGTAAATTATGCAAATGACATGTGCTTTCTGCGAAATATGAGCAAATACCCATCAGCAACTTCTATATCACACATCGGACCGAAATTAATACTTTGCAAATAAGAAACGACAAACATAGCTGATTTTGTAGTGCTTTGCAATAGAAAAACTCTGTTCAAAACTTTAAAGCCATCAATTTTTGCGATTTATCCGACAAATCAACCTTTTGGCTGACATAAAAGTTCATAAAAGGGAAAGTAAAGTGATGATGTCAGTCAATGTGACGTCATCAAAACATATGTTCGTAAAACGAGCATTGGGCTAAAACGGGTTAATAAAACTGTTGCATAGCCAGAAATACATGTACAGTTGTACACTGCACAGCTGATAGTTAGACAACTACTATAACTGTTAGTAAATCAACGACTATTACCTCCACCACCACCATATCACCACTACTTCCACTACGATCACCACTACCATGATCACACTACCATCTGGTCGGTTTTTATCACACTTGTCTGTATGTTTAAAGGTTTCTGCGCAACTTCTAAAAACATAATAACATCTCTCAGGTTCAATCAAGTCTTCCAATTATAATCCTTCCACTCGTGACCTCTGGCGTTCCATGGCTTTCTCCTAAGCTATTCTTAGCTTTCTCCAATCAGTGATTCTGACTAAAAATTCTCAGCTTCATCTCCTGAACCAAGTGTGCTTTGGACTTCGTTCTGCGAAGGTTCTGAAGCTCTCTGCCAAGTGATAGCATTAATTGTGGGCCCATTTGCTGCTTTATTGTCCGCTTGCGCAATTTGAAAATGTCATCTCTAACTCTTCATGATATGTTAAACTAGCTGGGGTACCCGGCGTTGCCCGGGTTGAAACAGGTTTTTGGCCCTGGAGAGCAGGAAGACAACGGGAGCTGAATTCATCAAACCCTCTACTGGGTGTCCCAGGTGATCCCCGAGCGAACGGCGAAGGTTTCAAGTGAATAAGTGTAAAAGTGTACAAATTCATAAACGGACATACAGACGCACACACAAGATCTAAATATACATGTATCTTCAACTTTTTCTTCACTTCCTATTCCTTAGTGTTCATCCCTACTGATCTTCCTACCTTCTTCTTTTTCTGATTCCTGACATCATCTCTTCCCACCACTTGAATACTTCATTACGCTTCATTCACCTTTCCTCAATCTAATCCTTCATTTTCATCTCTAGTTCATCTTCTCTTTCTCCGTCTTCTCTTATTTCTATTCACTCCCTTTTGTTCTCACTCAGCTTTTCCCAACTTTATCCCCATCCTCCTACTTTTCACTTAGGGTCCCTATCCTGACCGCTTGCTCCTCCCACTCCATCGGCCCATCCTCCTTTTCACACTCCTCACACTCTACTCCTCTTCATCATAGACTGATCGTCACACTTCTAATTTCCCCAACTCCATAATCTTTCCCTACGACTTCCTCCTCCTCCTCCTCCTCCTCTTCCTCTTCAACAATCCAGCGTTCCCTTTCCTAACCCTCTTCATCATCCTAACTCATTTTCTTCCTCTGGTGGTGTCGCGGGTTTCTCCTTCTTCTAGATGACGAGAGTACCGCCGGTTCTTTCCTCTATCACCAAGCTCAGCAATACGACACACTTATTGGTTTTAATATGTATATTTAATTATATATATACACATCACTCATCCTATCTACACTTACTGGAGTTACTAGTGTCCTTTTAGAAATGTTTCCCTGGTTTACGTTGGAGACGGGATTCCCAACTACGTTGATTACCCTTATCGTCAGAACGAACCAACGTCTCCCCCAGTTCCGAAACAATTCCCTATGCCTTTCCTTTCTACACTATAAGAACCCTTCTAGAGGCGATTTCCTTCGCCCTCCCAAGCGCAAAACTTGTATCTCTATTGGACGAAAAATCACCTGCTGAAACTATTCCTAAACCGGGTTAGTCGGATCTAGTATAACGTCAATCACTAGTGGCGTACAGTTAATGCTTGACCAGCGGCTGTCATGGCTGGGCCTTGCCAGTGTCATAGACCGACAACAGGTCCCAGGGATCGAATTTAATTATTTTCGTTATACCGCCTAGTGGGTTGCGCCATTCGCATCGGAATTGTCCCCTATTCATGATCCGTGTCAACTAGCCGGTCCAGACCAAATCTTAAACTGATTCATGAATTCCTTGTCTGTAGGTCGTAGAGATGGAAGGGGCAGTCGGCTCTTACAGCTGCCTCGCGGTGTCGGCTTTCGTTTTTTGACACTCCGATGATCTTTGCATAATTCTCGCCGTCTGTATTGAGGCCGTCTGCTTGAGGTGAAACCCATTGATGTCTCCCATCTCAGTTTTCAGGTAGACAACTACATCCCTAGTCCTCCTACGCCTCTGCTGTCGGTCGATGACTTTATATAGCGCCATCGTCCAGAGTGTCGCGCGTGACAGGTAGCCCGAACCCTCTGCATTCCCACAAACTCTGCGTTGGATCACCCTGCGTTCGCCCGGGTTGAGGCAGGAAGACGGAGGTGTTGCCCGAGCGAACGGCGAAGGTTTCGATTCAATGGGTCTAAAAGTGCAAAGTTCATACCGACCTGAGCGACTGTCCCAAACCGTCCATTCTTTCCACGAGCGAACGGCGAAAGTTTAGAGTTAATAGCTGTAAAAGTGTTCAAATATGTACAAAGTACAGACCTAGCTGACCGACTCTGCAAACGTATAACTTATTCCTAGGTCGGAGACCAACGTGCACGTGCCGTTAGTGGCGACTGAAAAGGAAACTCTCCTTGGGATCCTGAAACAGGTTTTTGGCCCTAGAGACCTGAAATAGGGAGTGCGCGAGTTTCACCAACCCCTCAACTGCGTGCATCAGGTATTCCCCGAGCCAACGGTGAAGATTTCGAGTTAATAGCTCTAAGATTGTGCAAATGCATCGCCGTGCTGCTACACACAGATAGACAGACAGAATTCTCGCTTATTTATATAGATTATTACCATTTGTCAAGTAGGCTTATCTTCAATCAATTTTTAACTTCTAGGGGAATTGCACATCGATGAAACTGCACCTCTTCGTCCATACCCTGCAGCTGTGACCTTCTAAGTCACCCTTCCGTAAATAACCCTTCAGCTGAACCTGAACTATTGATGTTCACAATCACCTAATCAGCTGCATGGCCAAAAAATTTCACTGATCTAATTTTCCCTGGTTCTCTTTTCCGCTCTCATCTGGTTTGCTTCTAACATGTTCCATCTCACACTCGAACCGTTTGAATGGGTAAAACCGTTTTGACGATAAACTGTGTTCAATCTATGTTCCAGCCATTTCGTTCTCGGCTGATACTGATAGGTTTTCGGGCTACAATAATTAGGGCGTGATAGCCTACTAGAATGAACACTCGGCCGGCAACGAAGAGGATAATCCTGCTCCATCCAGTTCCTTATTTACTGTATAACCTCATCGTTATATTAAGTATTGATTTACTAGCGATTGGATTCTTCTTAATGGCTTCTATTAAGAAATTTCTTTCTTGAACTTTGACCTTCTATGTAATACATCCTATTTCATGCAATGCTATATAAGCTTAAACAACAGAGGGAAGTGTTGTAAAATATCACACTGTCTACAGCCTACACTATAGAGTCCATGAACCGCATTGCGTGAAAATGTGCTTAGTTAAGACCTACGTTGTTCGTTACTCTAAAACGGTAGTCTTCATGCATGAAACTGGAGTCTATGGTTGCTAAAAATTTCTCTCTGGCAGCCTGGAATTTGCCTAACGATTTGACTTTTTCATAAGCAGTTGTTTTACTCTTAATACAATTTTGAATGCTATAATATAATATACCTCAACATTCCACCACAGGATATATTTCAAGGTATTGCCAATTAGTACACCTTTAAGTGTACATCAACATTTTAAATCATATACTTCGAAAATATATTTGGTCTCAAGTATTTGCTTTCTGGCCAGCAACTTCCTAAAAATGTAAGTTAGTGAATATACACAGTCCTTGTCATGCATGCATGCCTGATATTCATTCCCATGATATACAAGTTGTCGAGTAATTGCATTACTTTTAAACTTGAGCTGTTGCATTATATCCAGATATTCGGTCTACTATTCATATCGCGATAGTTGCATTAAATTTTGTCAGTTTATGCAGTCGACAGTTTCATCAACGAATTTCTAGTAAGTTAGCTGCCTCAGTCTGGCGATGCCTGCTAGGCCTCGCTCCTGTCTATCTGATCGAGCTTTGCAGCACCACCCTTAGCGCTCGGGGAATGCGCTCCCTCAGCTCAGATGAACAAGGTCTCCTCAATGTTCCTCAAGCTCGCACCTCCACCAGACAGAGCCGTGCCTTCGCAGTGGTACCTCGATTTGGAATGTCCGCTCACATATTATATAACGCATAAAATCTCGAATTTTGGCCCACCCCTGCTCCTAAGAACGTTATATCATATACTTCGCAGCTGTGACCCCTACCTCTATATTATATAACAGGTATGCTACTTACCCCTACCCCACCAGTCTAATAGCACGTTAAAAGACATGAAATCGACATAATTGTATTGCATAATATGAAACTTTTATAACAATACAATGTTAGTTAGCACTGTAATAGTAATGATTCAGCTGATAATTGCCTATATCAATTTCAAGAACTGCAGTAAATAAATCATCTCACGCCCAATTAACTATATAACAAAATCTATCTATCTTAAAATTGTGTACTCCCTCGTGAATAGACGGGATGTATGGAGCTCCTCCACATCTTCATAATCGGACTTTTAATGGCGCTAAATTCACTTGTAATAGCCTAATTACCGTAACTAATTGGGTAATCGACGATTGTTACCATGTATCTACATGTAGGCCTACTAATACAGCATGACAATACATGGTAGTGACGTACATCCTCTTTAAACGAACATAGCGGAACTAGCTGTTTCTATAACTGCATGACATCGCACCATTTACTTCCAGTTATAACAAGGCCAACCAGAATCACTCCACACTCATCTACGCTTATTGATAATATATTTACCAATGCTTGGTCTAAAGTAATTGATTCATCTATTATCACATCCGACATTTCTAATCATCTTCCAATACTTGCCAGATTGAACCTTGGGATCCCTAAATATGCCAGTCTTCAGAATAACGATCACCATATTGTCAATGAGGAGAGAATGGTTGAGTTCAGGAATCTGTTGTCTGGTATCGAATGGACTCCTGTCTTAGAGTGTTGTGCAAATGGCGAGACCGATGCGGCATATGATTTATTTATGCAAATGTATAAAAATGTTTATGATAAAGCCTTCCCATCTGCTCCGAAAAAGAAGAATGGCAAATCTCTCTACAAGCAGCCCTGGATGACCCGTGGTCTGCTCAAATCAAGTTGAAAGAAGTCGTCATTATACTTAAAATATGTAAAAAGTCCAAATATAAGCAATAAAAATAAATTCATCGCATATAGGAATAAATATAAAATGATTAGAATCAATGCGGAAAAAAACTTCCAAGCAGCAGAATTTTTTAAATGCAACAATGATCTCAGGAAAACTTGGAGCTTAATACGGTCTGTAGTGAAACTGGGAGAGCGTGAAACGATGATTCAATCTTTAAAAATTATTGGTGAGAAAATCGAAGATGCAAAATTAATGGCCAACAAATTCAATAACTATTTTACGAGTATTGCTCAATCCCTTGCTCTAAAAATATAAAAATAACGAACCCATTGCAAATTGCAATCCTTCAAAGAGTACATGCAACCGCCTGTGCCTAATTCTATGGGCCTTCTGCTAACTTCCTCTGAAGAGATTTTGAATATAAGTCGATCAATGCGTTCAACGCATAGCAAGGGAGTGGACGACATCGATCCATGCATTGCTATCCCTAATTTAGCATATGTTGCCCATCCATTGGCAGAACTCATTAACTGCTCGCTCAAAAATGGGATTGTCCCGCAAGCCTTGAAAATAGCGAAAGTTGTTCACATATCCAAGAAAGGAGAAAGGGATAACGTAACGAACTCTAGACCAATTTCAGTGCTCCCGTTTTTCTCCAAATTTTATGAAAAATTAATGTATGATCGCCTTTTTTATTTCATTACAGAAACCAACATTATATTTCACTCTCAACACGGGTTCCAACCTGGCCATTTCCAGGACATAGCTCTTCTGAGTATGCAAGATAAAATTTCTAATGCAATTGAGAACACAGAGTATTCGGTGGGCATACTCTTCGATTTAGCCAAGGCCTTCGATACTGTAGATCATAATATTCCTCTTAATAAATTGGAGCACTATGGTATAAGTGGAATGCAACTCCGTTTTTTTGTCAGCTATTTTGAAAACCGCTTACAACGAGTTAGCTGCAACGGTACATTATCTGACATGGGTCTAATAGGGTTTGGGGTTCCTCAAGGATCGAACCTCGGTCCACTGTTATTTCTCATTTATATTAACGATCTTGCCAATGTCTCCACAAGCATGTACTTTATTTAATTTGCTGATGATACGAACGTATTCTGTTCTCATAAATGCCTCCAGACCCTAATTCAGACTGTTAATACTGAATTGGCAACTATAGCGGATTGGTTTTGTGCAAGCAAGCTGACACTCAACTTGGACAAGACGAACTTCCTCATATTCAAATCCCACAGGAAAATGGGTGCCACGGAAAGTCCTATGCTGCTCATAAAGGGTTTTCCCATCTCCCAGGTAGTCTCGACCAAATTTTTGGGAGTCCATGTAGATCAATACATGACATGGAAAGAGCACATTAAAAATATATCCGCAAAAATTGCGAAGAATATTGTTATCTTAGCACGTACATCCTATTTATTGCCCACTTCCATCCGTATAAAGTTGTACTACTCACTTGTATATCCATATCTGGTACATTGTAACATGATATGGGCATCAACTTACGAATCGAGACTACATAGATTGGTAATTTTACAGAAACGCGCCATTCGAATTGTTGCAGGTGCCCCAGCGAGCTCGCCAACTAGCCAAATTTACTTTGATTTGGGACTATTAAGAATTGAACAGATAAAGATATTTCAAATTGTGGAATTCTTCTTCCGCTATGAGCATGGCCTGCTTCCAAAAGTTTATGGGGATTTCTTTAAAATGAGTAAGGACATACACACTTACTACACCAGAAATGCAAAGGCATATCGCTCGGTTGCCGCTCATTCAAATACTCGTCGATTCACCATCAAGTCTGCTGGGACCCTTATATGGAACAAAATTTCTCCACAAATTAAGCAATGTCATGGCCTACATGAATTCAAAAAAGGTTGCACGGCCACATAGTGAATGGAAATAAGTAACTAGCTCTGTGTGTATATGGACCTATATTATATATTATTATGTTAGTATTGTGCTTTGTTAACATGTGAACCTATGTTCTTATGTTAGCATTATTGTGTTATTATGTTTTCATGTCGTTAGTTAAGATAAACTGATAATCAGTTAATTTGCAATTGGATTAATCGTATGATTAAGTGAAACTGTTCATCATATTTTGAAATATGTTAATCGACTGTCACTCGTGTATATTTAGTAAGTACTTTAGGTGACCCTAGCTAGCGGGATCTAGATCCCTTTAGGACCCCAATTGTTACCGATATCTCTTGAATCTGGTAAAATTATCTTGCTGCTGTAAAATCTGGTTGGTTTCAATAAAAAAATTTATTGAAAATTGAATTGATAAAAGCACCATTTTAGCTTCCTTGTTGTTTTGCACTAGAAATTATCATTACAGTATCACACAGAATGGATTGGTTTAATATTGTACTATCAAGTATTTATCGATAGGTTCGCGGTACAACTTTAACTGTTTAATAGCGTATGATGCAGAGTGTATACTACAACTGCAATTGGGTATTTAAGCAAATATAAACTATTTACACATACTATACAAAATGAAATCAAACATCTTGGTAATACCTACCAAAATAATGATTTCAAGTGAATTAATTTTAATTTAAACCAATATCAAAACAAAGATCAAACAGAATTGAATTTTAGAGCGTCTAAAGCTATGCGCCGGAAATGGTTAAAATTGTAAACAGGAAATTGTTAAAAGTGGATTAATAAATAATAAGTAAGAACATCAGATCAATTCGCCAGGTGGCAGCTAATGGCGCTAGTTTTGGTTCACAACGTATTGCTTCGATTAAGCAATGAAGGTCCGTGGTTTATGGAATTTCCAATTGGCAGGCAAACAGGCAAAATAGCATAAGCTGAAAAAGTTTGTTATAACGAACCCTTCAACCTACCCCCACCCTACACAATATAACGCTTACAAAACCGGAACCCACCCCCCTACCCCTTGAGCGTTATATAATATGTGAACGGCCCTTTTGACGCTCCGATCCCTTCTTAGAACCCCTTCTAAGGCATTCCTCTCTCATCTTTAGACTGCTTTATTTGGCCGCGCTGAGGTTGGGAGCGCCCCTGGATAGTCACCTTGAAGAGGCGCTATACATAAATTCTCGTAATGAAGAAATAAATGAATTAGCACACTTCAAAACCATACATTAACATCAACATTTATAAATATTTCTCAAAACATTACCGATTGTTTGCTGATAACACGCTTTAAAAAACACAAAGGCCACTGAATATACATTGTCCATGCCATACTTTCACACTCAATATTCATTCACAAGCAAGTAAAGCAAGTTTCTAATAAATGCATCGCTTTGAAATTGAGCATTTAAATGTCAACCATGAAAGACATGTAAAGTCTATTAAGTTTATGACAGTAAATATTGCATCAATGAGCACCTAGTAAAATACAAAAGATGAATCATAAAAATTGCAACATAAATAACCGGATTTGTGATAGTTGATAGTCAAATGTCATCTATCATACATTTACTCATTTAGCACTATTCTTGCAAAACCCGAAAGATTGCAAGAACGGTGTCATCGCCATTCTGGTGATCGAGAAGTGCTACCACTTCATTTCTGCTTTTATTGTAATGGACTTTGTGAGAGATACAGAAAGGACCACCAGGTAGATGTGGGCCAAGTAAATCAAGGACATTCAGTTCAATGTCAAGATATTCAAATGCACAAGACCTATCAGCTATGAGAAGTCTTCCTCGGTGGTCTGCAGTAGTAACTCCGCTGAATGGCAACAAATTTGACTGGAACTGTCGTATGGTATCACCAGCACCGTTAATTTCCAGCAACTTCGTTTTGTATTGGCAGCTGGCTTCGGCAGATATTAAGATATAATTACCGTTCTCACTTGGAATCAAATCATTGAACGAGGAAATATTTGGATTCAGCGTGATTTTGCGTTTGTATACGCCGTTAGCATCAAAGATCTTGATTAATCCAGACCTGAAGGTATGTGGACGGGCAATTATAATTTCTCCATTATTTGATGCGGACAGAATCGGATTCGCCATCGTCAAGGACATAAATGGCATTGACTGCGCTTAGTTGATCATTATCTTTCACAATTTTCAGCACAGAATATGATCCAGCCAAATTTCGCGCGAGTAGTAACAGACAGTTTGACACACAACTGGTCACTAGATATGAAATGTTCACCCCTGGAAAAGAAATAACTGATCTGACATTTGCAAAATCACCGTTTGAATATCTTAGAAGCATCTCCGACTGGATCGTGGTACTTCGTAATATATAAATGTCATCCAAAAGAGCTGTCACGTGAATGACCGTGTATGGAAGAACAGCGGTTCGTACTATGTCAATTCGGAATGTTTCTGGAGCTGAAAAAAATCATTACTCAATTCTAATATGTAACAAAATAATTAATATTAATTAAGTGTTTTAATTTTTCGTACATAAATTTTCCTAGGAAGATATGTTTGGTATACCCCTATGCATAACAATTGTCTGCTTGTGTTTTAAATTTGTATCTGCACAACAAACTGTGTCAGTGTGTGTGGCTGATAATCCAAAGCGCCATATTGACAATAATTATTTCTAGTCCAGTGCAACTTCTGGCAGCAGTTCGCTAGATTCAGGATACTATATTTAGGTCTAGGCCCAATATCGAGATTAGAAATTGTTATACAGTATTAATACTATATATTTGAAAAGTTGAGCAGGGAACTTTATAAACTGTAACGCTGAAAATAATTCCTTTTATCTCAAGAACAGCTCTCAAATGGAATTAACCCTCTGGTGAAATTAAGCGTCTACAAAGCGCTGCGTTCCTATGCTAATTTCCAGGATAAGGTGACTATTTTTAGCACACTGATACTGTGTTCCGATTTTTGAACACTATTACTGTTGAACTGCAATAAGTAAAGGTTATATTATATTGTGTAACACTAGCACTGTTCGAACGTGCTGCAACTGTTATCGTTTTCAAACAAATGCAAAGAGCGTGCATCTTGATGACATTCTGGAGAGTCTGAAGACCAACCAATAGGATCATGTGAGTCTGCATCACACCATACACACATATTTATTTACGGCGAGTTATACTTAACTGCACAAGATGATCGTTTTAAATTGCTGAGGATTAGGCGTGACTGCCCAATAAATAAGACTAAGGCTATTGTTGATAGCTGTTACATCGGATGCATTATCACAGAAGTTATGGACTTACGACAATTATTATCAGTAGGATAGTTGGTCGTTGAATGTGACGTACATGTAGGCCTGACGCTGGGATAAACTTCTGAAAACGTTTGGGGACAAAAATGCGTCAGAAGTCCTAGTTCAGAGAGAAGGTAAGTCAACGATGACGATAATTCCGACCCGTTTTGAAAAATTTCAGCTTAGCAGCCATTCTGCTAATGTCAATAACTTTTAGAATCATATAGAATAATGAGACCATGAAGCCCACCTTATCATGCAGTGTGCTAAAATAATTACTATGTTCTACATAGTAGTATACACTGCTCATTTTTTTCCATAATTAATAAGCGGGCTTCTCAAGTACGCTCGCGAATACGCTTGTGTCCTTTCAAGTGGCACTTTGTAAGTTTGTGTTTTACGATGATTACTTTTCAGACACCGAAGTTACTTTACCACTCGAAGCTAACTGATTCTGGCCTCTGAGCCCATGGAAGCCTAGAAATCTTTATAATGAGGCTTTTGTGTCTAGGCTTATTTGATTCTTATTTGCAAATGTATATATAGGCTACATTACTTTTTAAGCTTTATAGTCAAGTCTTTTATTAGGTCCCATGCTAGAAATGCTTAGACCTTTGACAGTTTAGGTGGTTGCAAGTAGCTGCGCCCGTGCCATGGAGAACAGAAAAGGACATTTAAGTGTCAGGCTGAAAATATCTGTTCTATATGTACAAGCCGTGGAAATGATTATTTTCAAACTTCTTTCACAGAGCCTATCCTTTCCATAAAAGAAATTTTTTAATACTTTACATAATGTCATGAGATTTTCTAATTATTGATCTCCAGAAGTGCATAAGTAACAAAAGTCGAGAACTCCAACCAGTTGGATAACCGCGCTCTATGAAACATAAATTTATAAGGCTTGTAAAGAAGACAACAGAACTGAGGTTATTCTGATCTCACTGATCTGACTCATGTTAAGACTATTACACTACACTTTTGCGCAGTCCATTGCGTTTAGTACTGAGTCCTCCATGGGTTGAATTTTCATGCACCGACCCAACCCGACCCATCGAAGGTAAACACGACATGACCCGACTTCGGAAGCCATGTATATTTCGCCCGACCCGACCACACTCATGGCATGACGTGCATGACCAGACTAAATCTGACCTGACCCGCCTTAAGTGCAAATATTGCTAATATTTTTTTGTCGTCAAATTCTAATACCGTATAAACGCAACGAAGGCAGACCCCCATATATGATAATAATATTTATTTGTGAAAGCTTATCAAGGAAGAAACCCTTGGTTTGTCATTGTGGCCTAAACTTACTTTCTCCATAAATACGTGAAAAAGACTTCCGGATACTATTACGTACGTAAGAGCCCGGCCGCATGTTTCAGCGTTACATACTCAGATAACTGACACGATTGTAATTAATTCTTCGACCTTATGTTTTTGTTCTTAAACTCATGAGAAATTATTCCATAAGACAGTTTGAGCCAAGTTCGGCGTAATAAGGAACAAATCCAGTGGTTTCCTGAGTCTTCGCGCTAATTCCTTTACCATGTTCAATTTATTTCATTGTGACTGATTAACACCTGCAGGGTTTGATGTGGACCGCGGTTCGCTAAAGCGATGCTAGCTCATGTAAGAGATTTTAATCTCATGCTTGTTCGGTTCTTCCACATGGAGTCAAAGAATCTGGCACTTGAAAGGTGCCAGATTATTTGCCACAGAAGTCAATAACGCGTATGAGGCTCACTCGGCTTTGCAATATCTTACGGGTATCTTCTTCTGTTCTTTCCTCACTCAGGTGTCTTGAAGATCTCTTGCCAATGAATGCATGCACAGAAGATGTAAACCGAAACGAATCATTATGCACAGCACAGAGCTGGAAATTAAGCTCTGTAAAAATGTGTGGATCGAAATGAGTCCGGGCCTGTGACCCGACCCAAACCGACCCACAAGGATCTCGACCCGACTCTATTCGACTCCTACTAATGTTGTAGAGAATGTGATTTTTGCACATATAATAAGAATACATAATATTGTAATGGAACTAAAATAATAATGTGTTTCATGTATAAAACTGATATATATATTATATATTATTGGAGATTGCCTAAGAGACATTATACGATGTTAGGAACCGATGCTCGAGTACGTACGACGTGCACCATGGCTTTGATAGGACATGGCTTATATTCATAGTTCGTGTACTGGTAGCTCATAGTCGAACTGAACGATGTTAGCGGCTATCAAAAGCGCTTACAGGACTTTAGCCTCATATGAAGGTGTGGTCAGTGTACAGAGGTCAGCGCCTAGAATCGTATGCACTAGATTGACTATATTAGAAGCCGATGTAAAATAATCTATCAGAGCTATGGACCGGATTTCTGTTGGCAAGTCGTGTTTAGCTCGATCTGTTGCCTTAGGTATTTACGAAGGTCCTAGTCTCAAGCTGTATTAGTTAAGACGTTGTGGCGAATGCCTTGCTTGACATCAGCTATCGCTCGTTGTTCCGTGCCACCTGAGGCCAACCGCGCTGCTGTTATCGTTTGGTCTGGTCGTTTCTCCGTTCTCCGCACATGTTGTTCAGGTTGTATATTACTTTGTCATTAAATATCGTCTATTCTTAACGATTACCTTAGACTTTACTTGTCCGTCAGAGTAGTATATTAACAATATGTATATGATTGATAGGACAGCGACGACTGACTGAGCGTAGGATCTTGGAAATTGCCATCATGTGCGGTTCGTGTGATTTAATTCTTGGAAATGGGCCGTAGACGTAGCGGTTGGCTGACGATGTATGCGAAGGACGTCTAGGTGACGCCGCGTGCATGGGTCGAACGTAGCTGGACTCCGGTGCGATTATAGGTAGCATTACGAATAGTACGGAAGATAAGTGATGATCGTGAAAGACGGCAGTAGGCCTACGTGTAAGTAGAGTTAGTCCGGAACGAAGAAGAAAAGAAACGGAAGGGTCGTGGAGAATCGGAAGGAGTCAGTCTAAGGGAAGGACTGGATGCGACGGAAGCTGGAAGGGACGCCGGTGAATTGGAGGTTGAGTAAGAGATAAGATTTTATCTGTCATACATATAAATAATTTTTCGAGTTCAAGGATTATAAATTAAAGTTGCTATGGACCAATTGTGGACTGTGACTTTTGTGTATTAGTATAATTCCATTTTGCTTCCTGTTCATGTTAATAAAACTGTAAAATGTCTGTTCTCAAGATTGACGATGTTGCATTAGGGATGTCTGAAGTAGAGGGGTCACCTGCGTCGTCATCGATGTCAATTAAGTTTTATACAAGTACAATTAATAGAAAAAGAGCGACGCGCGAAGAAAAGATGGAAGTGGAAGAGCAGGAAGAAAGACGGAGAAGAGAAATGGAAGAGAAGGAAGAGAGAAGGGAGAGAGAGGAAATGGAAGAAAAGGAAGAGAGACGAAGAATGCAGATGGAAGAGAGACAGAATGGTGTGATGAGAAACATGATGAATCTGTCGGTGGCTGTAAAATCACACACTTGTACCAATAACTTGTGACGATGAGATTGTTATGTCCCTAGAGTTTGTGCAGTGTCGGATGAAATGTCCAACTCCGTGGTTAGGAACACGAACCCGGATCGATCATCGGAATCAATCGTGCCTTTTGTGAACACCGCGGCCGTACCCCCAGGCCGGTTGAATTTGTGATGTATGAACCTAGGAGGAGTGAACGATTGAAGGAGACACCTAGGCCTAGTTATAGAGAATTAGCCCAGTACCCTTTTGAGTCGAATACTTGTAGATTATTACCTGATAGGCAGTAGAAGTCTAGGGTCCATGTTGCTTTGGGAAAACCCAGCTGCTCTCATATACATGGCGACGTATTAGCAACAAGGGGCGGGGGCTCAACAATGTATAATTATCCAACAGCCCATACAATTTGTTCCAAATATAACTATCATATTATGGCAGCAGGAGTGTTAGTATTTGGAGGCTTAGGTGCAGTAGTAGTTATGGAACTGCTACCGACTGCATAGCATCAATAGATTTTATCGGTTTCCACAGATAAAAATAAGTTGATGTGCATTCCTAAACGCTCTGAATGTAAGATGCAAATGTACACTTTTCATGAACATAACTATAACGATCGTATGACTTTGTTGTTTCTCCATGAATTATGTCTACGCGCTATTTTAGATCGAAACATGAGTAGACCCTAGGACGGATTTTACAATTTGACGCCTTTAGGCCAATATTTCTATACCGCCGTCCCAAAATTGAAATTGCATATTGAAATCCACAAATTTTAACAGACGTTATTGTTGGAAGAGAAAAACCAGCACTACTAGTCTGTTTCTATTAAAAATGAAAATAAATAAAAGGTGCTAATTTAGTGAGTGTATTAGTTTAAACTTTAATACAAGCATTATACCCGGTACGTGTCACATATACATTTTTTTAAATCCAACTGTTGGCGCCCCTTGAAATGTGCCGCCCCAAGGTCGGGGACTTGTTAGCCTACACGTGTCCTTTAGAAAATCATGTTAAATTCTCACACTCAGTCATGACACATACACCTAACCAAGTGAAGCTCAGACGTCGGCCATAATGCTTGCAAAGGATAAATAATGTCCTAAATGTAGTGGCATCGCGATGGGGTGCGGGGGATGCGGACCGCGCCGAGTGGCACCATCTCAAGGAGTGACACCATCTCAAGGAGTGACACCATCTCAAGGAGTGACACCATTGTGCAAAATAAAAGGAAAATAATTCAGTTTCTAGATCACGCATTGAAATTGTTGTACAGTATTTAATTGAATATTCAACCCATAAGACATGCACATTGCACAATATAAAGAATTTCTTTTCATCAGATATATTGAAATTTGAAATAACCTGAAACCGAACAGATGGACATAGGGCCGCCGACAGAAATTCGGTGCCCGTAGCAATGTTATATAAGTTTCAGTTGTAGGTTCAGTTGTGTTTTAACTTTCCAGTTTAGTTGTAGTTTGAGTTGTGTAATTTTTTTAGTTGTTGTTGTAGTTTCAGATGTCAAAACTTTTCAGTTTTGAATCAGTTTTTTATACGAAACACGTGCCATAAAAATTTGCTACATTATATTTATTAGTGACATTCAACATTAGTGATATTGATTTAGAAATAACGGTTTTTTTCAATTTCATGCTTTCATGAAACTCACTTAGTGCCGAGTGCCTGAGTGGCAGTCTGCAGAACTCGACCTTTTGGTTTTAAGAATACACATCGCTCAAGACTTACACTAGCCCTATTTCTTTTCCTAGCACTCAAGTCACCACAAACCGAAAACAATTTCAACATATGCCTGAGATGCTGGGGCAGACACCAAATCCAGGGCAACCCTACTGATCTCTTGCTACTGGCCATTTCTTTCCAGCCAGAACTGCATGGGCAAAATGTTCGCTTTAAAGTTCTCTAATTTGTTTATGTATTTTAAAATTTCCATTTCAACTGTCTGTGTAGACTCGGAAGAAGCTGCCATTGGGACTCCCTCATTGAGTTTTTTGCAGAGGAATTTAAATCGTTTCAGTTTTTGAGCTGCATTATCTGTATCATTTCCCGGAAGAGCAACGACATTCTTCTGAGCCTTTTAACCGTGGAGAGATCTTTCATGGCCTTACAAGAAATGTCTGACCAATAAATGTTACATTTCTGATCATAACAGGTTTTAAGGTTATATAATCTGCATGTTATTCATAAAAAATAAATCTCTCCACAGTTATAAAGTAGGACGCACTAAAAGACTATTCTTTGCTGTAGCCTGCTTTAATTAATACTTTCGTCTGCTTACTTAGACTTAGAATTAGTTCCTCCCGCTCCTCTAGGAACATTGGTCAGCAAGAGCTCTCCGTCCCATACGACCCTTAGCAGCCTCTTCTGCGTCTACACTAGTTATTGTCTGCTAGTCATAACTTAATTTAGGCCCATTTAAACACATTAATTTTAGCGTTAATGTCTAAGGAAGAGTGTTACCTTAAAAACGAGGAATAAAGCTATCGGCCACTTTTTAAACATTGAAAAGTAGTCACGTCATTGGTCAGGAATAGTAGGTTATGTCATTGGCGAGAAATCATGAATGTTCATAACACTTGTCAAAATAAGATCTTTGGGTATTACTCTTATATAAATAGATAATATAATCTATTTGCATACCTCTTTAATGATGAATGCCGTTGCTGATGCAAGATCACAAGCCGTGTCAGTTGTCAACATGATCTGGCCGACGGATGGATCAATCAGTCAACACAGACAGCTGATGGGGAGTTCATCAAACAATGTGCTGCGAGGATTCAAAATGAAATCAAAGCGAGAGTTAAGCGATTTCAGCAGAGATTTGGCTAGAGTTGACTGTTGTTCCTCCAGATGACAGGATAGATCCAGAAGGACAGGAATAACATGGGCCCCACAGCCTCCTTAGGCGAAGCAGTGACTGAAATCCGGGCCCCTAGGCCTGGATGAAGCAGATTTTATATTATCCAAAATTGATCAAATGTCAGAAGACAGAAAGAGGCACGACGGCGAGGAAGTCGGAGGATGATGTGATTGTTAGTCTTAATTATGAGTGTGATGGATGTAATAATGAATTAACAATGATCTGTAATTCTGCGTAGAAAGTTTCTCGTATAAACTTTTTATGGCAAAATCAAGGCTGAGAAAGCACCTGAAAGCAGTAGATATAGATCTTGAATGAGCGTAAGATTCGTTAGTGTTTGATGTCTTGAAAATCGTTGTTGAATCGGACGTCTTTAATCTCTCAATCCTCTCATTAGACTATAAACATTACTCATGATCTGTGTTTCGGTGGCTTCCTGTGGGAGGAGTTGTTCAAAACTAAAACTTATGGAAAACTATTTGCAATCTAACATGCGACAGTCAAGGATTTAAGATCTTGTGATTTTCTCCATTGAAAGTGATGTAGTAAAAGGCATTGATTTCGATGAAGTTATTAGTTATTAACAAATTCGCTGCTTCGAAGGCAAGGCAAGGAAAGGAAAGTTCTGATAAAGGCTGATAATCTAAAACCACGATGCAGAACGGTTATGGACTCTCGTGCATTTCATGCCCCTTGATCCTAAGGATTAATTTATGTTGTTATTATTTTGGGCAGTTAACATCAGTGCAATTTCAACAGAGAAACTTCTATCATGTAACGGTAACTTTTAATGTTGGATTGAAAACATAGTTTAGATTTTTCGATGTAGCCTATTTCCTAAGCGCATTTAGGCCTACCACGAACTCCATTGTTTTGTTGTTCTGTCCTTCGTAATTGTAGACCTACTTTAGGTTTTTTAGGTCCTTAATTTACAAATATTACTAAGAATTTTGTAATGGTCTGGAAATGGAAAAGTCTGAGTCGGAGAAGGCCATAGCACTTCAGGAAAGAAGTTGGGAGAGGCGACACCATGATTTACCGCACCGAGTGGCACCAGCTCTAGCGACGCCACTAAATGCCTAAATTGCAAATAGTTCATAATCCGGTCACGCTTCAATTCTATTACTATATTGACACTGACGGAGATGTTGAATTTAGCATATAAACGTTGATTTTGAATCGGCGCATAGCCTACGATTAGATACCGAATGGTTTTTCTATCTCAGTCCTCTACTTACCTCTCATATAGCTCATTGTAGTTTTATTTGAGAACATAAGTGAAAACTAATCACGGAGTCATTTTACGAATGTAGGCCCAGGTTTTGTCATAATCACTGGCCGAGACTGACACACCTGTTATAGACAGAAAACTAGCAAGAGGTCTATAGACAGATACACGTAATTTCATTAGCATAGGCCTCGGCCCTATATATGTAAAACGTAGACCTTACTTAATCAGCGCAAAAATGTGAATTTCATTTGCCTATAACATCGCGCATCGTATATTCGGTCGGCCTACATTGGCATTTAACACCGATCGGAATGTCAAACCAGTCGAAAACTCCATTCGTTGGCTTACTAGCACTACTTGTACTTTTAATAAGTGGATTCTTGTATTTCCATAAGCAGTCGTAAGGTGAGTTCGTCTCAGTTTAAATATATGCATTTCGACCGAACACGGAATGCCGTCCTTTCCTCACCGAACAATATCCAACATCTGGATATTGGGTCGCCGTTAAACAAATCGACAGTTTTCAAAGCATCTCCTCTCTATTCATGACTCTCCATCACTGAAAACACGGATACATTGCCTTATTCTGACGCGACTTGACTACTGCAACTCAGTACGCTATGGCCTCCCTCAATGCACACTGCTTCCGCTAACTAGAATACTGCATCAGGCATGCTCGACTGTGCCTTGGACTCCCCTACCAAGACCATGTCACACCTGCTTTTCGTTCTCTACATTGGCTTCCTGTTTGAGCGTATCTGCTACAAGCTGGCACACCTCCTGTACAGAGCGCGCACAGGTCATCTGCCGTATTATCTGTCCTCTATGGTCACACTTTGCAGCTCTGTTAAAGGCCGTTCCTCTCTTAGATCAGCCTTTGCTGGAAAGCACGCTGTCCCTAGTACACGTCTTGTCTTCGGCCGGTGGTCATTCACTGTTGCCGGTCCCTCCATCTGGAACGCTCTACCTCCTCATATTCGCAACTCTCTCTTTCGCTCTAACCTGAAAACCTACCTACCTCTTCCAGTCTGCCTATGGCTCTTAATGGTTGCCTGGTTTCAAGGTGCACTTCTGAACTTTCTGTAAGGAGGGCATTATCAAATTACAGTTGTATTGTATTGTATAACATTACAAGCTATTACGGCAAACCTCAATTATTTGTCAGTTTTGACGATTCAATTCATGATGGTCGGCCACTTGGAAATCAACTCTTCGACTTCGCTGCTGTCATGTATGTTTCTGAGCTCACTGGAAGGAGACCCGTCTTAAAAAACTCCAGTAATACACTTTTACTGGAGAAAGTTTTTCAACTGAATCTCGAACGAGTGGATGATCTTTGTCCTTGGCATGCATTCAATGAAGCGAGAAATTTTTCGTATGACCAGAACATTGAGAACAAGGTTCTGAAAGTCGCCAATAAGTCCTTCACCGTCGATGGTTTCCGCCAGAGTTGGAAATATATCATGGCGATTGCACATCGCCTCAGACGCTATCTGGTTTTAAACGAAGAATATCGAAAAATTCGCAGAAGACTTAATTCAAAGGAACATTCCATCTGGTTGGAAGAGAGCTGGATTCGTGAGAGTAGGTTCGAATAGGTGATAACGCCAAGGAATTTCCGCTGGTCAAAATCTAGCGATACTTTTATTCTGTGACCACGTGATAATGTCGACTGGAGCATTTGGTTGGTGGGGAGCGTGGCTGGCACAGAAGTAGTTGAAAGTGTAGCAGTCTGGCCCAAAATATGCACAAACCTAAGCTCTAGGTCAAACGCTAACCTATAGGTTACCATTTCATTTTTTAACCCACCCTAGGTTACAAAATGTCTAAAATATGCACAAACCTAGGTCCATGGTTCAAACACCGACCTATAGGTTACCACAATACTGCAAATCCGTCACAATTCATGCACAAACCTAAGCTCTCGGTTAAATCCCTAGGAATTTCTAAAAGATTTCGATGAGTCATCACGTGACCACTAAACCTTCATTATTAATACAAGAATTAAAGGATTCAGGGTAACCCAATCACTTCACTAGCGATTTCTTCCCATGTTTCCTAACAATCTTTTTGATTCTAAATATTTCTTAAGTACTTTTTTGTAGCTCCTGTTCGTAAAATGAACCCTGTATTTCTTCTTTATTATAATCAGTAATCTTATCAGTTGGAGGATCCTGGGATACTGTAAAAATTCTTCCGTCCATCTACGTGTGTACCCCTTTTCAAATATGTTCTTTTTCTTAGTTATTCTAACTTTATCACCGATTGAAAACCTAGGCACAATAACCCTCCGAAATCTCATCACCGCACAAATTCATAAAAACAACCTTCTCGTTCACTTTCATACTAGATTTAGTGGGCGTCATTTTAATAGAATTATGTCTTGTTTCATTATAATTACTAACCATATCGCCTAACACTTCGATATATCTCCTTGTTGAATTAGCTGTAAAGTACTTAAACATTTTCTCTCGCATAGTCCGGTTCCATCTCTCAACTACGCAGGATTTTTCTTCATTCTCAGTAAAGTACAACTCAACCAAATTCTTTACGTCTTTATTATAAAATTCTTTTCCTTTATCCATCCACACCTTACCCGGTTTTCTTCCATTCTCTAATATTTTCAAGAAACCAAAAGCTGTAGATTTTCCACTCTTATCATATAACGGCATGATCCACCCGTACTTGGAAAACACATCTATGACGATTAATAGATATTTCACGCCATCGTTATCTTTAGCAAATGCCTGCATATCGACTAAATCAGCAGCCCAAATTGCATCTATTCTACCAGGAAACACCTTTTTTCCAAAATGTATATTATTCAATTCATTAATCATTGCTCTGTCGGCGATATTCCTAGAAGCCGTATCCGCGTGCTGGTTGTAAGCTAAATCATGATAATATGCAGCGTTATCGACTCAATCAACGGGTTTCGACCAATCTTCAGGAGTTCCATCAGGATTCAATCTCAAATCTAGTCTAGATCCTGGTCTTGTAAACTGATGTCCCGGCAAGTGCATCTCACCTGGAAATTTAGCCCACAGTAATTTAATATCGCTAGTTACTGAATTTAGAGACCCAACTAGATCCCCACCTTCTACAGCTTTCACGAATTGAGTCTTTGTTTTTCCACAAACATCACACGTGCCTCTAATCATCGACCTTCCATTCTTCGTTATAACATTTTGAATATTTTTGGTTTCAGTATGAGTTTTACACTTTACGCAATACATTTTTAATACAATTAGATATATTTAAAATGTAAGTAAAAAAATTTTATTATGGAACGACATATTATCCAAGAGACTTAATAACCCTCTTTTACCTAGAAGTATAAGAGGGTTAATCGTAGGAAAGTCTGGATGTGGTAAGACGACTTTATTTTTGAACCTGCTTCTAAGACCCAGATGGTTAGATTACGACAATATGCAAGTATTCGGAAGGTCTCTCTTTCAACCAGAGTATAAAATTCTGAAAAAAAGCATTCGAAGAAAAAATGTCTAAAGAATCCATCGTCTGGTTATTTGATATTCAAGATGAGATCATGAGAAAAAATCTTTCATCAGCATTTATCGTTTAGGAAATGGCAAAACAATTGGTTAAAACATCTGATCTTTCTTCCCAGTTCTTTGAATCAGCAGAAGACGTGCCAGACCCGAGTGATTTGAACCGTGACAAGAAGAACCTTATATTTTCGACGACTTAGTTGGAAAAGCAGAATAAAAGCGAGACTTATTACATCCGAGGGAGGCATAGCAACGTCGACTGTTTCTATCCAGCACAGAATTATTTCAAACTACCGAGACAGACAATTAGAGACAATGCAAACTTTATCTGTTTGTTTCCCCAAGACTTGAAAAATATTGATCACATCTACACGTCAGCACAGACATGTCTAAGGATGAGTTTAAGAAACCATGTCAAAGAGCCTGGAAGCAACCTCACGGTTTTGTAGTGATAGATCACTCTAGTAATAAGAATAACGGAAAGTATAGATGCGGTTTTGATGAATTCTACATTCCATTATAAATAAATCTTTGCTAATTTAAAAATGGAATCGATTCTACAAAAGATTGCAGACAACACCGAAAGGACTGCTCGTTACACGGAGCCAAAGTTATCGTTTTACATATTATTAAGTGACAAGACTTCGCAAATAAGGACGCGGTTCAATCCGCTGATTCAGTTTGATAAAGATAAAAAGTATGAAATGGCTCTGGTCAATCTGGAAACATATTTTCCAGATTGCGACTAACAGTAGCTCTTCGAATCGTGGAGGTATGTGGGCTACTGTAACCATCCCTGAAGGCTGTTATGAAATTACAGATATTAACGAATACGTGCAGAGAAGCATGAAAGAAAATGAGCATTATGATATGGTTAACGAAGCATACAATATTAAGATAGAAGCAAACAGCAATACGTTAAAGACAGTTTTGCATATAGCGGAGAATTACATAATTGATTTCTATGCGTATAACTCTATCGGAAAAGTCCTCGGTTTCAATAGGTGGCGATATACCGAGGGATATCAAGAATCAGAGAATATAGTGGACATAATGAGTGTTAGTAATCTGAGGGTAACGAGCGATATCATCGGAGCATCTTATAGCAATGGAAATACAGATAACATTATCTATTCCTTCTTCCTGAATGTAGGGCCTGGCTATAAGGTAATTGAAACGCCGAGAAATTTGATCATCTTCCAATCGCCCTATCTACGATTTCGACAATGGAAACGACTCTCACCGATCAGAATGGTAAACTAATTAATCTGCGAGGTGAGGAATTATCGATACGGTTTCATATTAGAGAAGCTTAAAAGTTTTTGTAGTTTTATATAAAATGAGTCGATACACGAACGTCAAAGTCAATAGTTTAGAAGGACAAAAAGATAAAATTAAAAGATCGCTACAAGCGGGAACAGGTGTTAGTATTGGATTAAAGCACAGCGATTTAAACGGAGAGCATGTGCTAGCTCATACCCAAGCACAACTCAATAAACTAACCAAAGCGTATCAGGGTGGAGCGGCATGACTCTAAAAATGAGTAAAACGCAATTAATACATAACGCTAAAGTCGAAGGCGGCTTCATCGGTGCTATGTTACCGTTTCTTGCAACTGCTGGCAAATTCCTACTATCTAGCGTATTACCGAGCTTAGCAACGGGTGCATTAACAGGAGTAGGTGCAGCGGCTGGTTCTAAAGTAATTGATAAAGTCACCGGAACGGGTGGGGCTATATATGTCAATAGATCCGTCAGGTGGAAGGCGTGTGAAAGTATGTGGGATGCCAAGTATAGGCCTCAAAGACAAATGAGCTGTCTAAGGTGGGAGTTTTTTGCTCAAAAAGAGATAACTATTCATTCACAAGAGACGGTTGTTTTACCGTTAGGGTTAGGTGTCCGAATGACGAAAGGATCATGTAAAATTTCGCTCCATCCGGAATTTATAGAAGCGGGGTGTTGCCTGCTAAGCGAAACCGTTACTGGATTCGCAGAAGAAATTTTACTCGATATTAAGAATTTTAGAGATCTTAGAACTGTCACCATAAACGAAGGAGACTCGTTATGTTATGTGAAATACGAATAAAATTGAATTCCATTTAAAAAATATTCTTTGATGTTATAAAATGAAATTGAACAAAGCAGACACTTATCGCCTTTAGAAAATATTTGAAATTCAACAGGAAATCTTATGAGAACGTGAAAAGAGAGAAATAATCTGTAAAAAATATCAAAAGGTTGCTAAAGTAGTTGAAGCGTTGGGAGGTTTGTTAAACCTTACATCTTCGGGACTCAGCGTATTAGGTGTAAGTTTCTAAGTTCCATCGTAGCTGCACCTGCCGCTATCATCGTGGTATCTTTATCCGCCAGAGCTGGAGCACTATCTCTGATATCTACCCAAGTCCGCCGAATATTATCGCTGCGGCAAGAAAAACATGCAAAGATCAGGACTATAGCTGAGGGAAACTCAATTCGATCAGCGACCTCGTTTCAAAAGCCCTAGATGATAATAATATCTCAGACTTGGAATATTCCGTTATTCTGAGTGAATTCGAGAAATTTAACTAGATGAAGGAAGAGGTTGGGAGTAAAACCAATATCAACATAGATGAAGCGACGAAACACTTAGGCAAAACGAATTGAATACAAAGTGAACGTTTATTTACGTTTTTACATTTTTACGTTTAAATATTATGTTTCCAACTTAAAAATGTTGTTTCTAAAAATTCAGGACCCAGCCAAACGAGACTTTATCGTTGAGAATTTTCTCAAGATGATGCAAAATATTAGACAAGACTCGTTATCTGAGAAATTAGGGGACATTGGACTTCAGCGGGAATTGATAAAGGCGTACAAATCCATAATCGACTCGCAGTCTGGACTACCTAAAAAATTAGGCGCGATTGAGGAGAGCCCTACGGCGACTTCTACAGCTCTTCGAGCATTGCCGGCATCACTATCGACATCGTTGAAAGCGATTCAATTCCCACAATATCCCTCAACAGTCGTGTTTGCGGACGATCCCGTTTCAGATATTAGAACCTTGGAATTAGGTGATATTGCCAAAAAATATTTAAAAGAATACGCTGCGAATAAAAAGTTGACGGACACGACCTTCGGAATACACTCTAGAGATGGGGGTTTTATCATCGGAAACTATCCAATTTCAATCGAAGGAGACGATATATCTACTGGCAATAACACCTACAAGGGAACTCCAGGGCTATGGGAATTGATGACGATGAAGGAACCAAACGAGTCGATATACAGTCAAAACGATCTGGACGTGTACTTGAAAATTCTTGAATCGACGGGCGCCTTGTATGTACCTAATAATCCGAATAAGCCCAAATCGTCTAGATGTATAAAATATAATAAAATCATTAAGCCATTGCTCTCGATGTGGAAAGGGAGGTTCTCAACGGGCGAAGATGTCGTAGTTCTTCCACAAGACCCCGATGCGCTAATGGACATGTTGGAACTACGAATGGCTAGCTTCATAGCGGGAAATGGTGGATTAAGAAACGAGATAGTCGGTATCTGCGATGAGTTACTTAGGCAAAATGTGATAAATTGTGTTATGCTATAAAAATTTAATGATGCAATTATAAAATGATTGTCATAACTAAGAGAAGATTTGCTAAAAGATACGTTGTAGGAGTCGATGGAATATTTGACACGATATCAGGATTTTTCAAAAGAATGTTATCCTCGAATACTGCAAGACAGGTAGCATCAACTGCATTAAGTGCCGGGAAAGAAGCTGCGACGGAGATTGGAAAAAAGGCCATAGATGTTGGAAAGACCGTTGCTATTAATGCTGGAAAGCGAGCAAAAGCAGCGGCAAAGATGTTTAATCTACCACCGCCTGTATTTAGCCAACGGAGCGAGGATTTGTTAAAGGGGTTAATAACTCCCCATGGAAATACGACACTTAGTCAAAAGAGTAAGGAAACGTTACAGAATTTAATATATCCCCACCCTTCGGCGAATATAAATAATTTACTGTCTGGTAACGGCGGTGCCATATCGATCCGAGATGTGGTGAGTGGATCTGGAATGAAGTTTGCTTAAAATAAAATCTTGTTATATTAAAAAATGCAGTCAGATATTCTAAGATTTACTGAAAATACTATTATAGACGAGGGAATTGAGAGATATGAATTTCATGAACTATGGCGGAGGCGAATCTTAACACTGGGAAAATTCGCATAAATATCGAACTTCAAGATATCTTCAGCCATCCCTCCGAGTCATACCTGCTATTTGAAGGTAAACTGACTAAAGCGGATGGAACCTTTTACGATGATGTCGACGCTGCAGCTTTAGCCAACAACGGCCTCATGCATCTCTTCAGTCAAATGTCGTATTCCTTATCGAATCAAGAAATAGAAAGCGTGTTTCATCCCGGACAAGCCACAACTATGCTGGGCTTGCTGAAATATCCCAATGACTTTGCTCTTGCTCAGGGACTTAACCAATTATGGACTAAAGACACAGCCGCCACTGCTGTTATAAACGATAACACGGGTGTCGCGATAAGACATGCGTATCTCATTCTGTGAGGATTATGATAAGGTAGTCTACGGCATGACTCAGACTTTAACTCTCGTTCGGAAACCTGACAGCGATGCTGTTTTTAGGGCAAATGCGGTAGCGGGCGGCAAAGTCAACCTCAGTAAAATTTCATGGTCTATGCCGCACGTTCAAGCGTCTGACATGGAAAGAGTGCAGCTGTATAAAACGATCGAAGCAAAGGCAACGTTACCAGTAGCCTATCGAGCCCATCTTTGCGATACTATAACGGTCCCTGTATCTGCCACGTTTAGTTGGCGACTTAGTGTAAAGACAGCGCCAGAAAAACCCAGGTACATCATAGTTGGATTTCAAACGAATCGAAGCGGCAATCTAGAGGCTAATCCATCAATTTTCGATCATTGCGATATCAAGAACATGTATGTGATGATGAACCAGGAAAGATATCCAGCGGTCGACTACAACCTCTCATTCCCGAATCAGCAATTTTCTAGAGCTTACAGAGACGCGGCGACCTTTAGCGAAAAATTCTACGCAATGGACCAGTTGGTAACTTAGAGCAACATCACTCCGGCTGACTACAAAGACTTATACCCGCTATTCGTTTTCGATGTGAGTAAGCAATCTGAACGGCTAAAGTCATCAGTTGTCGATATCCAGATCAAGGCTACTTTCAATGCTGCGATCCCTGCTGGAACTGAAGCTTATGCAGTCGTCATTTCAGATAAATTGTTAAACTTTCAATCAGACGGTCAGAAGATGAATGTAGTATATTAAAGAAAATATTTTCTATTATAAAGAGAACATGAAACTCCCAGAACTGAAATCGCTAATGAAGGAACATGGGCTAGCAGGCTCGAGTTATATGAAAAAAGCTGAAATTATAAGTGTACTCATCAAGTAAGAAATAATTCCAGAGATGAAGAAACCAGAGAAAGAGCAAAAGGAGATCGATCCAAGGTACATGTATTATTAGAGAAATAAGAAGGAATCCAATAGCTGTTGATATCTTAGACTTGGAAACGGGTGAAGTTGTAGCGTATCCATCATTGTTCAAAGCGGCAAGAGCACACAAGACAATCGGTGGAAGAGTATGGAGAAAAAAATATGAGATTAAGATCCGATCTAAATATAATAAATAATATTTAAAATGGGAACTCGTAAATTTTTCGATTTCTAAACTTTAGAAGATGTTGTTTACACAGTCAAAACGAAGCAGTATCTATACGGCACGGTAGGTTATTTCTTTCTAATTACAGTAGAGGCACCGGACGGGACAGAGTATTGGAGGGGCCATTGCATGACAAGTTGGAAAAGAATATTCTACACAAGACATTTACTTTCATGAAAACGAGGATAGAAACGAAACCAGAATACATCATACCGTATATCGCGGTATCTGGAGATAACGAAGTTGTTGAACTTGTAGTTTAAATTTTCAATGAGAATAGTCATTGAAAATCTTAGTCATCGTACACGAATAACTGCATCACGCTTAATCCAGGCTTGCCCGGTTCAGCTTGTTTACAGTAAAACATGTAAGATGTGTATTTTCCTACGGAATCGATTAAAAATTCTTGATAAGTATTTCCTAAGTAAGTAGGATTAGGTGCAGTGTATAAAATATTCCAACTTCCTGAGTTGTTAGCTCCTTCTATCCTCCAATCATAAATCCTTTCGGAGGATTTATTCGTTCCTTTCATTCCAATCTTCCAGATTCTTACAGCTGTTGGACACTTGATAGTTAAAAAGAATTGACTGTTGACGTGAGACACCCATTCACCTTCCTCTTTCAACGCATTGAAGGCTTTGTTATTTTGAAATTCAGAAGTGGCGCTCGCTTCAAAACCATAATTACTTGTATTCGAAGTTAATCTAGGAACGTAACTGGCATGACATTTTCTTCCGAGTGTGATATCAGTAAGAGTAGGAATCCACTGTAACAACCCATTACCCGTCCATTCCGCCCCATCGCTCGTGGATATAATATGAAATCGCCAGTAAACGTAACTAGACGATGCTGGAAATGTAAATTTGTTCAAAACTCCTGCATCGAGGACATCCGTTTTAGGACTTAGAATATCTGTAAATATTATTCCATCATTACTCGCTTGAACTTTCCATCTAGTAATAAGTGTGTTAAATACTGTGCTAGCAATGATGTAGAAACCCGACATAGACAAAGGAACGGGATATTTAATCTGTAACCAAACATCAGTTATTGTATCGGTTATCCAACATTCAGAGGAATGACAAGCATTTTGAAACGCTTTCCACGGTTCAAAGTTATACCCAGCCGCTATGCGATATTCGCTAGCAGTAACTTCGTAAGTAAAACCGTTTATCGTCGTTAGATTCGAAGTCATGGTAGGTGCTGCAGTCATGTATAGTCTCGCGTTATCAGTGTTATTCGTTTTCATTTGACTGACTAGAGTTTCGACTTGACCAAAACTCAAGTATCAGTTCGGCCATATTTATCGACAGGCATGTTTTTAAATAGGTGATATTATTTAATGCAATTCGTTTATGACTTCTTGAAATTTACAACCATCGTAGATCGTCTTCTTCAGTACGTTCAAACATAAATCGCCGCAATACACTTGACCGTTGGGTTGTATTCGCTGACTGTTGTAAAACAGCGTTCTTTGTAGATATTTTATCAATTCTGTAGGAGGAGGCAGTCCGTAGCGGTCGAAATAAATTTGTACGTTAGCGTGCTTCATCCAACACGTCCAATGCGTTCCTTTACCATCAGAATCGTCCAGATTAAGGATAACGCACTTGTTCGCCCTGGGCTTCTTCGGTAACTCGTCTCTAAGAAATACTCCTCTGAGATTATTTATATTTAGTTTCCTCGCCGCTTCGATTAGATCCACATTCGACAAAGCAATATTAGGTAGCGTTACACCTTCGACATCGATTTGTTTAACACTCATTTTATATTTGGAGAATTATGTCCATATGCTAAAGTGTGGATGCCATCTTGCTGAATCACTCGTTTGTCATCATCGGCTGAGAGAGCCATCTAGTTGACTTCTTCGGTGCAGATATCGTGAAGATGCGATCGAATGACATTCATCTTGCTCAATTGTTCTCTCTTGGTGAATAAGCAGTCCTTGTAGTTTTCATGAGTGATATATTTCTTGACGACATTCGTCTTCACACCTTTACATTTCTTATGGTCTGCACCAGCCATCTTGTACGAATACAGTTTCGATCTTAAACCTACAAACTCTTCGATCTGTTTACCAGCTGCTTCATCTTTGAACATGCCAATGACCTTTTTGTTGATGCCAGTTTCTATACCAGAGGAATGGTCTTTAGGATAGTCGCTAGTGTCGAACCTACTTCTAATGTCGGGAGCTATATCGGCGTAGAAGTCTTCGGTCTTAATTTCATAGGCCAAAGAATCTGTATCTGTAAAAAGTAACTTTGCTCTATCTTCAAACTTTTTTTGATGTAATTATAATGAAAATCGTACATTCTAGTTTTACTCAAGTCTAAAATACACATACCAAGATATATAGGCTTGTTGTAACATAGCTTCGTTCGTTTCATATGAATGGCAATTAGGTTTTCATCAAAAATAGTTCGAGTGTCGTAATTGGTTCGTGCTGCTAGTTTTAGGGCTTGCTTCTCGCTGGAAACCAGTTTTATGTCTACGCGAACCTCTATATTTTCACACGTCTTGCCAAACCACTATTGTTCATTAGTTTTAAAAAGTCTTTCTCGATATCATTGGTGGCTCTGGTCCTCAAGTTGGTATTTAAATCGATATTCTTTTTCAGCCAAGCACTTTCTTCAAATTTTATTTCACGATGAATTTTTGCTATCTTCAGGCCTAGGCTCTCATACAGTTTTAAATTTTTGTAGTGTGTTATGTACTTTAATTTATCACACAGGTTTGGTATAAGTTTTGGAACATCCGATTCTTTAACCTTAACACTCTCTGGAGCAAGAGGATAGTCGTTGTGAAGATCGTGCAAATCTCTCGGATATTCCAAATCGACTTCTAATATACATGGTGTTGATCTCCAATCGTTTAGCTCATCATTACCCATCCACTGGAACCCATGAGTTGGTAGATTCTTACACATTGCCCATCCGTACAGGTTGTTCGCGTCTAAATAAGTTATAAATGTTGAATGCTTGCTACCGTCAAACGATGGTGTGTACTTATTGTTTACCTGTCCATAACGATGTGAAATGGTACTAACATTACCTCTTCCCCCATGCTTAACCATTAGTATCATATCATAATCGCTCAACAACTCCAACTCTACTCCAGTCAACTTTAATGCAGCGTCCCAAGCAAGCCCTGGTGAAGTATAATACCAGGCGGGATCTAGACCATAGTTCTCACAACACACATCTCTAAGATTCTCAAATACATCAGCAAGCAGGAGAATATCGCTCACGTTAGATAAGTCGTGGTATTCTCTAAACGTTTTGAATCCGAATTCATTCCATACTATCTGTGCATGGTTGTAGTCTTCGTCACTGATGCCAGAGTCGTTAAGTCTTGAATAGAATGCTGACTTTGGTGGTAGTTCTGTTTCGTTCAGTCGATCGATGGAATCAACATAGTCGTAAGGATAGACACCTTTTCTAAGTAGGAGGTCGAGCTGATTACCAGAATAGTGCTTGCTTAGATTCTTACACTGGTCTTTGCTCTGGTTCCTCGATAAAGCGTCGAGGCTCGATGCCATGAATCTAAAACTATCGATAAAACGTAATTCTCGTTTAACCTGTACTTCCTTATTTTCTTTATTTACAAACTTATCAACTACAACTTCTCTGCTAAATGAGATGTACTTTTCTTCGTTGCTAGGGATGCAGTTAATCTTTTCGTTATCATCACCTCGTAATTTCTTTACGAATAGATGACTGTCATAACCGGATAGATTATGGAACAATACCGGGAAAAACTTGGGGACTTTATATTTGAGATTACAGTTAGTATGAACGGCGCCTCTAAATTTACCGTTGAGGTGACAATGATCTCTAACTCGATCATCACCCAGTTCGCCTTCGCATATGTGACAAACTGTAGCCAAGTTGTACAGAGCCTGATCTTTTTATCCGAATATCATTTTCTTTGGAAATTTAAATCGATTATAAATATCTTTTATATTATCTAGAGAGTCTATAAATATCTGAGCCACATCATCTTCGCTCTCCCCTGTGAACGTTACGGGAGCTTGCGAATATAGATCATCGTCAAAACATTTTATATAATAGCAGAAAGAACTTGGGACGTGTTTTTGATATATGTTGGTGTAGGACATGCTGGGACCTGGTTGACAAATGTCTATAGGTTTAATTAGACTTTCAAAATCGGCAAACACGACAAAGGGGACTCTCATTTTTCTATAATAATTTTTAAAACTCAACATAGTTCCTGGTTCTGGAAGTTCTATCTTTTGAGCGACGTGTTGGGAGCAGTACTCGGTGTGTTTGTGTAGCGAATCTTTTGTAGTAAAACCGATTAAGCATCTTTTACAATGATACATCGAAGTACTGGTGTTTTCTGTTTGTACCGCCATCAATCTGTTTAAGTTCTTTATCTAACAATAATGCTTCTTTTCTCCATCAGAAATGAGTAGCAGATCTACACACTTATCGTTCTCATGCTTTGATAAATATAGCGGGAATAGACGGACATCTTTCTCGAAACCAAAGACATTAATACTAATATTATTATTTCTCTCAAACATATGTATAACATTATCATCTGCAGCTACTGGGAATTTGATGCCAGACCAATCAAGTTCCTCAGATTGTGTTTTTAATTCTTTCGTGATTCTGTCTGAATTCTTATCAGCCGGGTTTAAGGCTCTCGTTACACACCACTTGAAGCGTTCTTCGTCTTCGTTCTTCATATTAACAATAGCCTTTTTACTCGCTAGACATATCGGTAGTGGAATGTAAGAACTACCCTTCAGCGGTTTATAAGCAACCGTATTGATATCTAATTTTGTAACCGCTGTAAGTCTCTAGTTACTACCTCGCATCTGGAAGGCGCCCATTGATTCTAAGATTTTATCCCTCGCATTATTAAATATTTCGCTCGGGTTGGTAGAGTTTAAAACAACTTCGGTCCTAGAGACGAAAGGAAAATCTGTGGAATCTACTTGTCCGGTTTTCATATCTACACACTCCATTGTGCAGGTAAGGACAAAATTGACCTTAGTCTGACGATTTTTTGTCAACAAGTCTACCGTCTGTGTTCCAATGGTGTTAAGAAAAGATGTGGGGTCAATTCCGCTTGCGCCTTCGACCGTGTATTGCTTCGTGAAGCCCTTGATGGCTGAGGCCGTCTCACTTATTTTGAGTGTTCTCATATGAATTTTGCTGAATATAGAATTCACTTTGGCTTTTAGTCCTTCTAACTTTTCATTCACCTTTCTCTTTGGTTCTTCAGGTATATGCCCTTCGATCCACTTTGCGAATGTATTAAACGCTGATTTAATTTTGTCATATACTTCTCGCGCTGTCGTGGCTGGTACGGGTTCGAGTGTTTGGATTCGAATTTCAGGAACGGGGGCATCAAGCAAACTAGCGTTGGTTGAGGCCTCGTTCGATGTAATTTACCTAATCAAATCCGCTTTACGCAATCTCGTATAACCTACCAAACCGCTCTGTTTAGCAATTTTTCGTAATTCAATCACATTTTTCTTCGAGTATTCCATTTTATATTGGGGTGACATGTCTTTAAGTAGAAAACTGTGAAAATATTTTCTGGTCTATTCATTTTATATACACAAGATTTGTTGTTGTTGTTGAACTGCTGACTCGTCGAAAACTTTGGAAATTCCCTTGGCTTTTGACTTATAGGGAGTATAGGTGGTGGTTTTAACCGAGGTTTTAGGTTTCGACGAAACTGCTGACTTCACGAAAACTTTTGGAAATTCCTAGGGATTTAGCCTAGAGCTTAGGTTTGTGCATGAATTGTGACGGATTTGCAATATTGTGGTAACCTATAGGTCGGTGTTTGAACCATGGACCTAGGTTTGTGCATGAATTATGTCGGATTTGCAATATTGTGGTGACCTATAGGTCGGTGTTTGAACCATGGACCTAGGTTTGTGCATATTTTAGACATTTTGTAACCTAGGGTGGGTTAAAAAATGAAATGGTAACCTATAGGTTAGCGTTTGACCTAGAGCTTAGGTTTGTGCATATTTTGGGCCAGACTGCTACACTTTCAACTACTCAAAGGGAACGACCATCTATTACAAAGACTGGCCACGACTGGGCTCTGCATTATTTGGGCAGCTCAATAAAGAAGACTTATTTCCGCCAAACAGGATACCAATGGCTTACTAAACTATTATTAGCCCAAGTAGGCCTAACTTGATTTTGCTCAGACACAGGTTCCGATTAAACTGGAGGGGTCCCATGATGGTCAGGCACTGGGATACCATGTCTTAATCAAATTGGCGTTGGAGGCTTGTGCACAAGTCCCATAGATTCTTACTTTGCACATTACTTTGTCATCGATGCGAATATACGCAGAGTTATAAACTTAATGGAATAATTATTTTCGAGAATGTTCTCGACTTCTCCAATACATTGAACATAGGTAAATAAGCAGATGTCGTACATATCCTCTGCATTCAATTTGAACCATTTCTTCTGCTGGGATACCTGACCTGCTATAGGAATCCCAGCAATCAGTCACACAGACGCACGTAAAACCCGATCCAAACGCCCAATCCGAACTAGCGGAAGGCCAGCATATTGAGGAGCAATAATCAAGGCGACTGGTAACAAAAGCATGAACCAGAGTAGCTACGGCGCTGAGGGTAAGAGAGCGAGATATTACTCGCAATTGGCGAAGCTGATAAAAGCAAGTACGAGAGACATTATTGACAAGTTGAGCAAAGGTGCGTTCTTGGTCAAGAGTGACCCCATCCCGAACAAAGGCGGAGAAAGTGAAGAGGGAAACTGGGATCACATTTTCTCCGGAACCAACAATTTTAATAATTATTATCAACCGCGGAGCAACTGTGCAAGATGGTTTTCTAGGCGTTGAAGTGAAGGGTGGTATACCTGGGCAGCAACCGATTATTAATTATACTCAACTGCATCGAGCCGGTTTATACAGAGTATTACAGACGCACGATTTTGGAAAATATCACCCAAGAAAGTGTTCCTAAAAAGGCGTCTGCAGTCCTCACTGTGCTAGGTATAGGCCTACGTGTAGTAAACGAGTGCTGTACACTGTACAGTGACCGTGAATTCACGTGCATATTACACCCTTTTGTAATCTTCATCTCTAAACTTCTAAAGCGTCACTTGAATGCCATGCGCAGGGTACCAGACTACCAACTATTCACGAGCGCTGCATCTGATCAGAGGGGTTGTCCAAAGGTTAGTCCGTAGGAGGTCAAGGTCCGGTTTCAATGCAGAGCGTCAGCGGAGGCAGATTAGCTGTTCAGAGGGTGTCGTTTTTGTCGAGGATTGGAAGGTGGATGGATGATCAAGTAACGGAGCAAGACGTGTTGGCGCAGGACGTTTTGGCGCAGGACATTTTGGCGCATATACCTACATAGTGCAATATCAAGCATTGTCGATGAAAATAATTGTGCTAAACTGGGAACTGGAATGATGAAAAGAATCATGCTTAAATAGAAGCGGGATGGACATGATAATTATACTGGTCGTCTAAACCCTTTTAGTCACAATCTTTTTATCAATCCCGCTTCCAATTAAACAGCATTATTTTTTTATCAGTCCAGTATCCATTTAGGCACAATTCTTTTCATCAATCTTCCAAATAAACAGCATTATTATCATCAATCCAGCTTCCATTTAAGTATGATTACTCGATTATGGCGGCAGTGTGAGTAGACGGTACAGTCGTGAGTCATGGGAATATCTACAGTTTTAATGTCTTAGCGTTGCGTAATTTACTCCGTATTCTGCAAGAGATGAGATTTTGACTCGCTGATGCGGATTGTTTTGTCTGGTTTTTGTCGAGGATTTGTCAAAGTTTTTTCAGCGTTGACACTCCTCTCGCGCCTTATACGTGAGAAGCATACACAATCCGTATACTCACTGGATGTCATAGTAGAGTCTAGACCTAATGCACAGAACTTGCATGGGTCTGCCACTCGAAGTATTGTAAACATTCAATTGGAACCTCTGTGCACTCGTTCGACTAATTGTTAAGTCGCAACTATGACCAAGAAGATGCTTAAATCTGAAGATCTCGTAGAGCTATTTCAGGATCAACGCACCATGGATCAATTAATCCCCAAACTAACGGAGTCGTTTACGCCGCTAGTTCAAAACATTGTTGCACAAGTCATGTCAACTTTCAAGGCATCGCGTACCCGTTCAGGGAGGCAGTCTGAAATCCAGAGTTACATAAACGAAAACCTCACAAAACACAATGCGACCATATTCTCAAAGGCCAGAGCTCTCACTCGGGATAAGAAAATCACCTCCACTTGGACGTATGGTGGAATTACCTTTATCAAGGCTACAGAAGCTGTGGGAGAAAAACCCACAAGAGTTGCCACGATGGAGGATTTACTTCGCTATCTGTGAGTCGTTGTCTGCCCCGATCGTCTATGGCCTACTCGTTGGACTAATTCACACTGACTTCCAGTTTCGGCGAATATTGAACGCTCATTAGTTACCAAGTGAACGTGTAGATCTGAGGTTCTATAGATCATCGGAGTAATTTAATTTGTATTCAACCCAATGTCTGGTTCGATAAGTTTATTTTTTTTCGCATTGTTAGGTCAAGCAAAGTAGGCCTATGTTACTAAATTGTGTGATGCCGTCTACTATTTCTGAACAGAGAGATAGAAGGACTATTCGAATACCTGTCAATTCTCTCCCTTCAACTAATATGCAGAACTATCCTCATTTTCTTTACTTTAATTCTCTTACTCGCGACTGTTATGGTTTATTTTGTGCTTGGGACGCTAATGAGCAATTCCCTTTTCTGTAGCTCGTGCATCTTTCCAATATGCTCAAGTGATTGCTTCATCCAGTGAAGACTGTGCTTCAGCGCCTTCCATATTAATCATTACTTCATTTCTGAAGATAATGCTTGATTCAAACATTCCCTTATAACCACTTGTCAGATGAGAATGAATTTAAGGCATCGATCTCCAATGAAACGATGGAGGATTCAAGGATGGGTCTCCTTATGGATGGTCCTAAACTACACCTGTTTGACGATATAGACCCTTCTCGCCCACTACTTAACAACCAAGACGTAGATCCCGGTCTTAATTACTTTGACAGGAGGCCTAGCGTAACCGTATACTCATCTCATCTCACTCTTCTATTAAGACCCTAATCCTGCGAAATAAGAATAGACATTCACTCATGCACATTAATTGTAGAAGCCTCATTCCAAAGCTCCAACACTTAGAATACCTTGTACGTTTACTTGATGTTGATATTTTGGCTCTGACTGAGACGTGGTTAGATAACTCACAGGCTGCTAATATTCTTATTCCAGGGTATAGTTTTGAATATAAGTGCCGTTCTTCTGGGTGTGGGGGTGGTGTGGCTTTTCTTATTAATAAATCATTATACTATTCTTCTTGTGCCTTACCAACCAATTGCTTGAAACATTTAGCTTATGAAGCTCTTCTTCTACAGTTTCCACTGCCTAATGGTACTTATTTTATTACTGGTTCCATCTACAGACCTCCTGGCAGTGACTTATCTGAGTTTATTACCGAATGGTCTGAGCTGTTAACAGTTCTTCAACATAAGAATAAGGACACCTACTTGATAGGTGACTACAACATCGATCTCCTGAAGACAGCGGACCATAACTTCACAAACGATTTCTTTCATGTCACATCCTCAAGTTTTTCTCTACCTATTATCACTAGGATAACTCCCAAGTACAGCTATTCTCATGGATAACCTGTTCAATAATAGGATTGCTAACGTACCGGATTCTACTATTTTAATTGATGATATTTTTGATCATCTTCCAATCCTGGCTTCCCCTCCCAGCGTATACCCGTTGCTCGGACTCTAATGCCAAACTTATATTTAATAACTTAGGGTCAAACTGATTGGTCGCCTGTTTATGAAGCTTGTGCCAACAGTGACACGAATGCTGCTTATCAGGTTTTTAACCACCTCATAAAAAAGGCCTATGACTCTGCATTTCCCATTTATGCCAAGAACCAGAAACGCCGAAGAGAATTTAAGCAGCCTTGGATGACACCGGGCCTTCTTAAGTCCCGAAACGAGAAAGCTAAACTGTATGCTGGTTTCATAAAGGACCCGACTCCCTCTAATAATGTGAAGTATACGACCTATCGTAACAAATTCAAAACCTTGAGAAATAAACTTGAAAAAGACTACTATAAAAATGAATTCCTCAAATTCAAAGATGACATCAAACAGACATGGCATACTATCAAGCTGATCCTAAAAACTAAAAAACCTGACTCATCAGTTAAATTCTTGACTATTAATGGCAGAGAAGTTTCGGACGGAGTACTAATAGCGGAAAGATTTAACTCTTATTTTCGTAATATTGCCCAGGATCTGGTGAATAAAATCCCCTTGAATGACCTTCCTATTTCCACCTTTTTGAAAGTTTCCCTTCCTAATTCCTTTGCCATCTACCCTACTTCTCCAGAGGAAATACTAGCACTTGCACGATCTCACAAATCTATTCATAGTACCGGTGTCGATGAATTAGATCCTACTCTAATTCAACCTATCATGGAACTTATAGTTCATCCAATGGTGTCGATTATTAATTGCTCCTTTGACAATGGCGAATTTCCCAATCAACTAAAAATTGCCAAAGTTGTCCCTATTAATAAACAGGGTCATGTATGTTAGGCTCTCAGATTTTATTACTAAGCATAATATTCTAAATCGTAATCAACACGGATTTCAGGCCGGACACCACCATGATGTCTTTAATAGATCTTCAGGACAAAATTTCTGAAACTATTGATCACAACGAATTTTCCATAGGTGTATTCATTGATATTGCCAAAGCATTTGACACCGTGGACCATAAAATCTTAAGTAAAAAATTAGAAAACATAGGAATTAGGGGTACTCCTCTGAAATGGTTACAGAATTACTTGCAGGGGAGGTACAAACACGTTTCTTGTAATGGATTCTTATCCTCTCCCCGGCTAATTCGGTATGGAGTCCCACAAGGATCCATTTTAGGACCCCTTCTGTTTTTGATATTTATCAATAATCTTCCTAATGCTGCGCCCTTACTGCACTTTCTACTTTTCGCGGATGATACAAATATTTTTGCATCCCACAAAACGCTGGATGGACTGATCCATTTCTTAAACCACGAACTCACTCATGTGAGTGACTGGTTCGCCATAAATAAACTTTCACTAAATGTATCCACAACCAATTATATAGTTTTCCGATCTCACCGTAAACAACTCCCTCTCGTTAACGAATCCATAAATATTAACGATATTGTAATTCCTTGTGTTAGTTCCGTAAAATTCCTTGGTATCCGAGTTGATCAGCATCTCTCATGGAACGATCACATCTCTAATATAGCTTCAAAAATAGCAAAAAACATAGGAATAGTCTCAAGAAATGCTTATCTCCTGTCAAGTAAAATCCTCCTTAACCTTTACCATACAATGATCCACCAATACCTCTCCTATGGCAATATCATATGGGCTTCAACCTACAATTCTATTTGAAGAGATTGGCATCCCTTCAAAAAAGAATTATCCGAGTAATCTTGGGTTGTTTTGCTTACGAAACATCTGCGTCTAGTGATATGTATAATAGGACTAAAATTCTAAACACGACTCAATTAAATGCACTCCAGACGAATGTTCTCATGTATAAGTACTTCAGCAACCAACTCCCTTCGTGCTTTGATAGTTACTTCACTCATACTTCATCGATTAATCCCTACCAAATGCGTTCAGTTCATAGCTTCAGATCAATCTTATGTCGTACTACATCCAGGCAATTTGCTGTGAAATATCATGGTCTGTTAATATGGAACTCTAACCCCTTAGAAATTCGGATGTTTAGGTCGCTTAATACTTTTAAAATCAACTATAAACGCTTCCTAAGTGAACAAGTTACTCCTCATATGTGAGGTGCACGAGCACATAGCTAACTAAGTTTTCGGTTGTTTTCCTCTTTGATGATTTCACTTGTCAATTACACCCAACTGCTGCTTGGTTACTAAATGAGCAAGGGTGGGCTACGCTAGCGCGATATTTATATATCCCTTAGGGGCTTCCTTCTTCTCTCCCCATTGATCCTCCGCCGATATTTCCATTGTAATTCCTATAACATTGTAATCAATTTGCTTGTCCGTTATATTGGGTTGGAGCTAATCAATAAAATTGTTGGTTATGGCTATGGTTATGATTATTTTCATCAATCCAGCTTCAATTTAAGTATAATTATTTTCATCAATTCAGCATCCATTAAAACGTGATTATTTTCATAAATCCAGCTTCCATTAAAGTATGATTATTTTCATCAATACAACTTCCATTTAAGTATGATTATTTTCATCGATCCAGCATCCATTTAGGAATAACTTTTTTTTCGTCAAGCCAGGTCCCAGTTTAGCAGTATCTTTTCATTGATCCAGCTTTTAGTTAAATATGATTCTTTTCTCCGATTCCCTTTTACTACCGAAGCTCCCGAGGCTTAACCAGATTTGCCATGGGGAATAATTTACGGCACTGAAGTGGTATATTGCCATATAATATATTTCTACAATATATAATATGCAATATTATTGTATCAGAAATCTGCGCCAAAACGTGCTGCGCCAAAACGTCACGTACCGATAAAAAAAAGAAGTCTGGGTTAAGAGTTCTTGAAAAGATGAGACTCAATTTTAGGATAGAGAGGCCGAAGGGTGATGGATAGAGAAGCCTTAGGCAGATGGCGTTAGATGACAGGAAGTTATGGTCGGTGCTTACAGTGTGCCTGGACGATCATGGACGGCGTCCAGGCACTTATTTTTTAAGCTGGACCCCGTCCTGTCACTTATTTGGCCAGCAGAGCCTTGACGCCGTCCATGAGCGTTTACGCAACAGTGCAATTCCTCTACGTACGTTACTATCAACAGCGTTTAATTATCTACTATTCCCAAAATAATTTGTTTTCATTGGGCCTGCTTATCAACTGAAGTGCCCCATGCATATAATGGATGTCTATAATTTGTGTTATAGCCTTCATTCTAGTTAGGCTACCCTTTCATCAAATAAATTTTCGTCCTATGCGTTTCCCGAGTCTGCTGAATTTGGTGATTAATTTTCAGATGTAAAAAGCAAAAAAGTTTCAACTGGTATGATAAAATGTTGGACGAGCTGTTCAGACCTAGTAAGTTAGTAAACTAATTAAGTTGCACTGCATACCATAGCACGTATAAAATTGAACTGGATTTATTCTATTTCAAGTTGCGAAACGATGAGACGTGTATGCCCTACGTTTAGCGAACAAACCTTTTTATTCTATATTGACTATATTCAAGCTTACCTCAATATTGACTAGAGCACGTTCCTCTGCAAAACGACACAACTCCTTGTAGGCCAGATCTATTGCTACTGCTAGTGCATGATGTCGGATTGATCGATCATCGACAAAACAATTGAGAAGACCAGTTTCCTTACCAGGGCAGACTTACTGTCGTCCTGGAAAAGATAGTGTACTGGAAAAGGTTAAATTAATAGATAGATTGGTGAAAAATTTTCAAAGTTAAGAACATTGATAAAGTGACTATTTAAAACTTCCAGGTGATGGTGCTATCAGCAGTATGAACACTTGAAATATCTTTTTATTTACCTGGCGCAATTTAGTGCAAAATAAGCAGATACCAACTGAGATTATCTTGGAATACGACCGAAAACAAGCACAAAGGATATCCCACGATTCCCACGATTTTGGGAATAGAAATAATGGAGGAGATCACAATTCTAGATATCGATTTCGAAAGTTTACCGATTGAGTTTTGGCCTCCATTTTGGCCTCCGCCGACACCACAATTATGTCTGGCAGGGGCATGTGTCCTTTTACTTTCTATAACTTAGCGGCACAAGGAATAGCCTACATGTACATAGGTTTTCATAATTGGCATAATTACAAAGGTATTTTAATAATTTTAAAAATTACTATAGTCCGCTGATCTTAGACGCGGCTCAAAGACTCCAGTTGTCGTTTTGGATGCACTTTTACTCACTAACATTGATCGGTAGCGCCTTACCGATCAAAAAGAATGACAGGAAATGGACCAAAGGAAGACCGAGAACAATGATCCTGGGCTGGATGATGGAAAAGTTTTATATAAGAAGATGAAGGAGGAGCCTCATAACATAGATTGTCGACATTGGATATACGATCCTGCATACAGGCCAGAAAACTAAAGAAGAAGAAGGCCGTACGGCTTTACCGATCACTAGTAGCCCATACATCGAATCTTACAGATAGAGCACGTTAGCAACCATGCTCGGAAAGTAGCGCGGCTAACAAGATATCGATCATTCTTCAGGCCTAAGATTAAAAGAATCTGTAGCCGATTCCTCGAATGGCAGATCTGTAGAATTGACAAAAAATGAGACAATTTGCAACACGGCGAATACGATCCACCATATGTGCCAGGAAGGACTGAACCACATCAACTTAATAGACTGCATGGCAGAAGTTATTTAACAATTCTCGGTGCATTGCTCTATCAGCCCATCTGTATGCGTGTATCTTGTTTGACAAACCTTTTTGTTCTATATTGACTATATTCAAGCTTACCTCAATATTGACTAGAGCATGTTCCTCTGCAAAACTCCTTGTAAATAGGGGAGGGGCACTCGGAAAAAGAGAATTACAATAAATTTCCGCTGCGCGCGTTTGACACCAACGTTCGAAACGTTGCCAGCGCCGTTAGCTTCTTCTCGACAATTTCACAAAGGTAAGTACGCTTTAAATTACAACACATTTTTCACCAACAAATAGTTTACGACAAAATAATTGTTAATGGACAAAAAACTAACGAATGCTCCCAAAAAAATTTTTTCGCCTATTGTATTTGGTCAAATAGAAGCTGAATTAATAATAATTATACCTGCAAATCCAGCTTCTGCAAGAACCATTTTATCTATTCAACTTCTAGGTAGGCAAATATTCTTTTCAATAATCCAAAATTTATGTCAGCATGAATTATATTCATCTAAATAGCATCAGTCTTTGGAAGAATTTCGTTCACCAGTCCAACTTCTACAGTTTAATTAATATCATCAATCCAACTTCTATTTTAACGAATACAGTGGTCCATAGCGCGAACCATTTGTCGTCGACTCATGTCGGTAATCTGCCTTTGCAATCTTTAGTTCGTAACTTTGTGACACTAGCGTCCGGGCACTTCTTTTTTTGCACTTTAAGCACTGGTTATGGTGGAAAAACCCAAGCAGTTAGGTGTTCAGAACCCAACAAGTTCGGTGTTTCGGATGCAGATCGTTGCAGAGACGTGGTGCAGCGTTGGATAGGCATATGGTTCGGTTGGAGAATTTGTGATGAGACGTGACCGGGGTCGAGAAAAGGTGATCTGAGTAATTGTTTATCACGAAGTTTAAGCATACTTAAACTCTGAGGTGTTATAAGTATAGGCCTACAGGCTACATTTTAAACATTTTAACAAGTAAGAAAGTAATTAAGCAAGTAGGTCTATATTCTTTATTACAGTCTGCAGACGTACTACGGGTAGGCCTACATGAGAAAAAAATAAAAACATTATTCATATGAAGTTCATTATGAAGCAACTCAATTCATAATTTGCAGTCATCATTGCTGACAGCGAAAGGCGCTAGGCAGCCCAAAATCAAGAAATCAATCAATGCAATTTATATAGCGCCTCTCCAAGATATTCAGAAGGGCTCCCGACGAAGGTCCGGTCAAAAAGAAAGACACGTGCGTGCGCGTACAAATGGAAGATAAGCTGTATGTAGACTATGTAATCAATTCGATGAACATTTCTTTTTGTTTTTCGAACAGTCGAACGTAAAGCAACACTCAGCAATTCACACTGGAGAAAACATTGTGTATGTAGTTCAAATCAAATTTATTGAAACCATCGTGCCACATTGACAAAAAATTAGCAAACAGAAGTACATTGTCAAATAAAAAGAAATTAGTTCAATTGAAGCCAACAATAAAATTATACAATTGAAAATAAAGATGGTCAACATGAGTTCCAAAAGGGATTAAACCCCGCTAAAAGAAACCCCTAATTTCCCTGTACAACAAAACTACGAAGATGGCGAGTTGAGATGAAAGGTACTAAAATAAGCATATAGCAAAATATTTTTTAAAAATAGCCGAAATTACTCAATCTGTTTGTCAGGTGGTACATTGAATGCAAAAATCCCTTGAATTTGACAATGATTACAGATGAAATAATAAAACTATTAAAACACAATAAACAGGATTGAAAAAGAAGATAAATGAAACCACAACTAATCTTAAACTAAGGAGTTCCTGTCCCTCTCTCAATCCTCATCACATTTTTAATAATACGTCAAAAACAGTGTGAAAAACTGTTACAAATGCGAGAAAATAAAACCAGATAATATGTGTTGATAATCTCATATTTAATAGATAAACGTTATTTTATTGGAATCGGTGGGTTTGGAATCATAGACTCAGTGCCCTGCTTTGAAAAGATGATCTAAAGAGGAGGAGTTGAAGAGAAAGAGTTAATGTAATAAAACGTTATTCTCATAAAGTTTTAAGCTAATCAACCACAAGAAAAGTCATTCTGCATAAAAACCATTAATGACTTGAAAAAATAATGTTAATGTATGTGCTTAGGTTTACACGTTTAATGTTTTGCGCAAAGCAGTAGTTGAGGTATATGAAAGAGTGTTTAGGGCCTACGACGACCTTAAAACGGCTCCGGTGTGACAGGTGTAAAAAGTTCAACCTAGCTTCTGCACGATGGGGCAAATAACAGAAAAGATATTTTTGTACACGTGTCTGATTTTGTGGTGATGGCTCACAAATGTCCGACGTCTCTCCTCTGGCTGTTGTATCCATTCCAGCGCCATCTGTCCTGGTCTCCCTCTTGTCCGGCTCCCCTTCATTTTTTTATCTATGGCTGTTCTTGGTAGTAAATCTGCTTTAAGCATGTGCCAAATCCATTCTCTTCTCTCGCTCTTTTTGTATGCATAACGGCTCTTCTATAATTCTTTCTATCACTTCTTCATTTGTTCTATTTTCCGTTCAGGAGATTTTACACATTCTTTACCATATCTACATGTCGAAGGCATCAACACTTCGTATGTCCGCTTTTCTTATTCTTCATGGCTCTGCTTCGTATAGAAAGACACTACATATAAGTATTTCTATTATTGTTTTCTTCAGATTCCTGTGTATAGTTTCCTCTCAATAGTTCTGTCCATTTTTAGAACGTCTCTCTTCCTCTTGCGATCTTTCTTGTAATTCGCTGTCACATCTTTCGTGATCACACTCCTATGGCAGCACAATTCTTTCACCTGTTCTCCTTCCTTTCCTCCAGTGTGCATTCTGACTACAGTTTTCTTTCCTTTTACTCATCCACAGTACCTATGTCTTCGCCTTTGTTGCTTATTTTCATTCCAAAGTCATCAGTTGATACTGTGTTCTATCTATCCATCATTGCCTGTAAACTGTTCAGGCTTCTTATCATCATTGCTGGACCAATCAGCGATGAGTGTATGTTTATAAGTATAAGTGAGTATATGCATCATTTACATAACACACAAGGACATAATATGAGTCATCACCAATAACAATTTTATGTCTCATCAACAGAGCCTCCTCCAAATGATTTGCCACATGAAGATATTTCAAACGTTACATCTAAAGTTTCATAGCTAGATGACTAATCAACAAGCTGTTAAGATGTCTCAATTATAATTACGACGATGTAAACATTAGCGAGAAACAAAATTTCTCGTGAATGCTAAATTACTGTATTTTATGAGATGTAACTTTTGATTTCTTAAACATCTGATCGGAAAATAATACGATACACGGAAATGGTGGTATATTCCTGAAAATTCCGAATTGCAGAGATAAACGAGTCATTGAGAGATTGCAAATACATGCACATATAGGCCTACATACATGTAGGCTTCTGTGTCGAAGCGATCTTTGCAGAGCCTCTTTTATTCTATGCCCGCTGAGAAGCGTTATGCTTCAAAATCTTGTACGTAGGTCTATACATTCAACCATTTCCTCCGATAATCATAAAATGATCCGACTATTCTTAGATGCTGTTTCTGGACAGTGCAGATAACCAGCTTTCCCACCCTCAGTTTCCTTCTCATGTTAAGTTCTTTATCATTCTTACCTCGCTCGTTTCGACATTTGGGCATGCAGGATTTCGCAACACTATAACGTTCTATGGGGCCAAGCTACCATCCTGCCTAGTGAGAAGCTGTCAGCAAGCTGGCCTGTTAACGTTCCCATGTATAGGACTACAGTCATGGCTAACAGTTTGCGAACACCCAATTTCAGGCTTATTTTCATAAGTTTTAATGGTTTCTGGGGTTTTTTCTGAGCAAATACGTCATACCAGCTGGCACCGAAGGTTATGGTGTGGGAAGCAATTTCATGTGCTGGACTGACATAATGCCAAAGAACACTACAATAAATGGAACTGTGCATTTTAACATCCTGAAAAGAGAAACTGTCAAACTTCATCCATATCCATGACAGTGCACCAAGTAATGATACGAAGGTCGTGAAATCCTGGCTGGAGCAGAAGGTTATTCCACTGCTGGATCTGTGACCTGGGAGCAGTTGAGATTTAAACATCATTGAGAATGTGTGGACAGTGAAGAAACAATGGGTCTCTCTGCTGAGTCCAGCATCTGACGCAGACGTGATCAACTGGATCAAGGCCGTTTATTTATGTCGGCTTTACTGGCATGAGCTCTCTTTCAAGAAGCACGGTTAGTTCAGCAGTGCACACAAAAGCAATAGAAATCAAGAATTATTCTTCACAAAGAAAAAACTGATGTGTTTTAACATTACAGCACACATTGGGTAGTATAAGTACTTAAGAACTGCAATAAAACTGGTCAAACGACATGTTACTAGAGCATCAGCCTTTGTACAACCTTTATGCATATTCTTGCTTGAAATGACAGCACACTGGGGCAAAATAAGAAAAGTTTAACATTTATATATATTTTCCAACTACTTCCGTTATCGTTACTTCCTATAGATGCTGTCTGGTTAAATGACACTGATTGCAGAAGAAGCACATTAATTAAGAAACTAGCTCATAAAAAACCCAGAAAACATCAATACGGTGGAAAATATGCCTGAAATTCTGTGTTCGCAAAGTTTTGGCCCTGACTGTACAATGTTTCTGGGCAACATCGTCATTAACAATAGTTTGTATTGTACAGAGGATGATTTTCCCTAGCCAGTTACCACGCAGGTAAGCAGGTGCAAGCTTGCTACTGTCCGATTCAGTGCAGACATGTAATGCACCCTTGCGCATAATCGACTTCCTATGTTTCACATCTTCTGTAGTTCTAGTCGTCTCCTGGAGTCACTTACTGAGAAGAAAGATTAACTACGACTCTTGTAATGTGCAGCTCCTCGTCGATTCACTTGCAGTCGCAAAGTCATTTTTCCAACGCGCTACTTGCACCTCTACCAAGCAGCTGCCTATAGTATATAGGCTATGCAGAAATGAGAGTGCTTTGGATCTCTAGTCATTCCTTACAGCTAAAAGATCTTCATTTACTGATTTATGTTTACTTCAACAAACTTCAAATGTGATGAATGGCTCTAAAAGCGAAACAATAATTATCACAATTGCTTTATCCAGAAAAAGCTCAATACTGTAAATACAGCTATAGGCGATGACTATCAGTATCAGTTTCTATCGTTACAGTCTTACTAATATGCACAATGACAATAATTATGTCCTGTATTCATCGTCATATTGTTATGTACGGCTGATGAAAAAGAAATTGTAAACCAGATATGGCGAACATGCATTATCATAGAATGCGTTCATTTAAACTAGCCAAGTCCTGATAATCTTTACTTGTAAATTGTGTGACTGCAGAAATTGCTATCGAGAAATAAAATGAGGGCAAGGCAAAATATCAAAAACCAAGGACAAATTAAAAGCCAGCGATAGATACAAAGAAGGGGAGAGAATAAAAAGAGTGAAATATGTGAGATATGCAACAATTGAGGATAGAGAAGAGAAAATACGGGTATACAGACAGTGGAAATATAAAATTTTGCCGATACATGTAAACTGCTGGTGTGCAATTACGATATATGAATATATATTATATATATACATGGGTGTGGTATTGCACAAGGGTGTAACAAGCGGGGGGCAGAGGGCAGGTTCCCCAGTTTTAAAACCGGGGGGTAAAGCCAACCAGTTTTAATGCTTAGTGCCCCCATGTGACCCCCAAATCGGTTCAATTTCTTATGTTTTCCCCAATAGCTTTTTATATTTAATGATTAAGGTATTGTGGGTCAATAAATTTCCAACAGTTCAAAGTTTGTTTTACGATTTGTTCTTACTTATTGCAGGTATAAAAACTGTCATTTACAAAGGAGAATAATGCATATTTGGATATTAATTCATCCATAATGTATCACTTTGTTTCTACCTAAAATACAGAAAATTTCTGACAGTAATATATTCGTCATTGGCTGAAGAAATAGTCTAGTGGTTGGTCTACAATCATGAAGTCGGGGTTCAGATCCCTGCTAGGGCACACATTTGATTGGAAATGTCTGTTGGGACATGCACCTACTAGCCGACTCCGAGTTATCATTACTATTATCATTACTATTAGATAATGAGTAGTTATTAGCATGGAAGATTTGCGTGGAGCTGCTCTCTTGGTGATGGAGGCTGGTGAAAGACTGTGGCGATCTATAGTTCTACGTAAGTCTAATGCGCGATCGGTCGTTCTTCCAGCCATCATGCGATCCGAGTCTACAATCGTGACCTATTCCATTTTTTGCATTCTGATTATGGCAAAAATCGTATCCCGAGAATCCAATTTACGAATCGACAGTTGTCCCGTTGACCATGACGACCCCGGATTTTGAATTGGACGGAAAAACTCACTCATTTGGAAATTGGCAATACTAAATTAGTTTCTGCTATTGATTGCAATGTGTCAACCAAGTGATCTCACAATAAACGAGTGTTAGATCTATACTTACTTAACCCTTCAAGTGGGAAGCTCCGAGAGTGAGTGATGAATGAGTTTCCACCTTCATACGCAGAGGCCATGGAAATTATGGTTTAAGTACTACATACCTGCATAGCAATCTCAAGGTTAGCCCAGATACTGCTCTTCCACTTACACCCTGACATTTTTAGCCAATTAAGAATCTGCCTATTTAATTTAGACATCTGCCTTATTATCACCAGACAAATGTACTCTACTCGAACATCTTGTATCCACATTAGAGTTGTTTATAGTCCTGCTTGTAATTATGTTAAATGATTTTGACTAGCTTAATTGTCACTTAACCAGAAATTATATTGCTGGAATTAGAGCTTTAAAACTATATGGGGTCTATGCTCAGCGCTTTAAACAGCTTAGACTAGGACACAATTTGTCAATAAAGAAACAGCGGTCGGCTAATGATAATTTCAGGGTAGTTGAAGAATTTCTCACTATTTCAAAGCCTATGCAGCAAAAGTTTGCGGTGTTAATGACCACGACTGGAAGACCCCAAGTTCGTCACATTACAAATACTTATTAATAATTTTTATGTCACATTACCCCAGTTCTTAAGAACTTGCATCATTAGATTCGACTCACGAAAGTTTGAATGAATAGTTAGGTATGACTGTAAACCCGGAAGTTCCACGTCTCGGCTTAGCACCGTAGTCGGCCGCAGCCTTGACATGGTATAATTATAATCTGTGATAGAGCTTTTAAAATCACGTATTCACAACATCCACTTATCGGTGTCATTAGGCAAACATATAGAAGATACAGAATAGAACAGCAAGCTATGTGTAGTTCAGAATGGTTGGCGTTATGGAGAAAGTTTGCCACTCCCGTTAGCATAACAACGTGCGCGGGACTAAGTAACTTGTGACCGATTCGCCAAAGTGCCTGTACAAATCGTACAGGGCCAGCTTCCATTATGAACCCAGAGCACGCATTAATAATGCGTGCCTATTAATGCATGCCTAGCACGCATTAATAATTCGTGCCTAGGGACCTTCAGCACTGGGGTTGCAGATGGACTTATTCGGAATCTTGCTTGGCTCGTCACCTTTGCGATCGGCAAAATTTCATAAATTTAATTTTAGAAAAGACGTTATAGAGTAATTTTAGCTTGAAACCTCGCAAAATTTATTGAATCAGCCTGTCTCTGCGCACTTATACATATGCATTTTTGGAAAAGTTCTATGGTTGTGATTGGACAATGAAGTAACACGGTTGATATTTCTATGTCTGGTAATATTGCAAAAACAAAGGATGTATGCATTATAAAAGTTATTCATTGTAAAATGCTAGAGTAATGACTCAACTATTTGTTTGCGGGCCACATATTGCGCCTTGTATAATGCCTCAGATGCGATAATTGGAAAAGACTAACGTAAAAGCCGGAAGTTTCAAAAGAACAAACGTTCTACGAAAAATAGTTGACGTCACATTGATTTACTCAAACAAAATTACGTCATGAAGATTGCTATTCATTTAGTAATGATAATGAGTCTGCTCAGCGTCGAATACATCAAACGAACCCCTATGGTAAAAAATTAAGAAATTGAAAGCAGAAAAGAACCGTTTAGGTTTCAGCACACATGATTGATGGAAGTACGATTAGAAGAACGAAATGAATGTCCCTTTTCCCTGAAAAAGTAACAGTGTATATTATTCTGTTACATTATTTATTATTCTGTATGTAGCAGTTGTACTTGTTAACAATTTTCGATAATTAATTGATTAGCAATTTGACCCGTGTCACGGGGCCCCGGCCCATACTGCAGTACACTCTGCAGATGATCCACAATATCCTAAAGCCGGAACGGGACAAACAACCAATCAACTATTTTAACCGACTTAGCTGTTAGCGATGCTTTCTCAGGTGACAGGTTCAAGGAGTGCATTTCGTGGAATGATTGTGCCGACGTTTCTGTCTTCTGTCGAGATACTTCGACCTCACAACAACACAGATTAAAAATTCATAAATTCTGAGACCATCAGCAGCCAGCCAGTCATAGACAGGAAACCGTTGCGCACTGCATGGGAGCGCCTCTGAGCGGTCCACCCTCATGGAGGCGCTTCACAAATGCTCAAATGCAATACATTAAATTTCTACATACTGTATATTATGCGAGAGCTTCTGATTCAGACCTAAAGCGCATTAGCATGAAGTTCAAGAGTACGCAAACATTTTACAGTAACTGAAAACTGTCCAGAGTGTGTCCCTGTGCGTAAATGTGTATACGCGTGTCGTGCTAATGCTTTTTGCTCCGTCACTTTCTTATAGGATATCACACATTAGATAAGTTTATTATATATATATATATCAATTATGTCATTTCATCTCTGTCGGCAAGGTTAATCAAATCAAATCACAGATTATAATATAGCGGTCGTTGTTCTGATCGCAAATGTTGTGGTGCAATGATCGCTGGAAAAGCCTGAAATCAGTGGAATGAGCAAGGACATTACGAAGTGATTCAAGTGAGTCTAAGGTCATCGCTGGTAATGATAGGCCTAATTATTAATTAAGATTAATGACGAGACGAGTGCATTGATTATGTGATAAATGCGTGACTTCATGCGTTACTATATAGCTATTTCACTTTTTATAACTGAGCTGCAATATGCTTTTAGAAAATTGATAAATTGCATTACAGGTTGTACATCGTGTGGAAAATTGTTGTTGCTGTAGTTTGTAATTTATTATAGTTGTAGAATCCAATTCCGTGGCTTCTCGATCCGAACCAGTTAAATCACTGCCAAATAATACAGTAGACCTCCATGATGTCCTTTTTAAAATGGCCTTTTCAGCCGAGGATTATATAGGCCGACAGCGCCTCTGAGTAGATATCTTGAAGGGGCGCTATATCAAGTATTTTTGATTGATTGATTGATTGATTTAATAATATTATTGTCATTCTGCCTTGAAACGAAGCGCTTAACTCAAAAGACCCTTTAGTGATTGCGGAAATGCGTCCCAGCGATGAGCCAATGCTGGGGAAGTTACCTTGGATTAGATATACGCCTGTATTGCAATTATAACCAGCACGTGAATATTATGTAGTCAGCATAATGATGTTACACAGACCACATTATTTGTGCTCATAATAACTACTCCTGAACGAAACGATACAGGTAACATTTAGGGAAGAGTAGAGAGTAACAACATTGAATATATCAGTATGATTCATTTCACAAAGCATATACTATAAATGCATATTCGCTGTGGCAGAATCGAAAATTGTCTGATTGACGGAGCGATAATAAATTATTAAGGGTAATGATATTTGTAAAGGAACTGCATTCATTACGTTCCCTCTGATCAACGATTCCTCTTCATGCTTTGCAGGTGAACCGAAGAAATGTTCGGAAACTAAAGGAAGAAACAGGACTGTTGACTGCGAATTAGGCCCTATATATACCTGGAGGAACTCGCCTTGTTCTGGGAACAATTCGTGACTGCTGTTGGTTCCCCGCATGCGCTCTGCCACGCCCAGTCCAGGAGCGTCGCCTCTATGAACCAGACGGAACAGCCTCTCCATGTCACTTCGGGACGAGTCGCTCTCTCCTGTCTCTGCTGCCTTCCGGAGGCGCCTGAAGACTTTCTTATTCTCCGTTTAACTATGTATTGAGTCGTGAGCGCCTCTGATATCGAGTGGCGCTATATAAGGTTTCCACTATGATTACAATTACAATTTAGATTAGCGGCTTTGAAAATCACGTCAACGACCATTTTGTGCCACAGCCGCGCCTACGGGCACTCCCACCCTGTCCTATTTAATAAATTGAACTGTAGCCAAATAATTAGAACCTATAACTTGATGAAAACTACGCCCATGGGTTCTCCTAGTTTTATGAACGTTTTGATATGTTGTAGGTTTCTTCAACAAACACCAACAGATGGCAAGGCAGACAATGGGATGGCAGTAAAACGACGAAGGCAAAAAAGAGAAATTTGAAAAAAGAGATGGTGAGAAATGGGGGAAAGAAGGCCAGAAGGAAAGAAGAGAAGAATTAGAAGAAACGAGAGGAGAAAGAAATATGAAAAGAAAGATAAATAAGAAAACAAGGAAACGCAGCAGATAATTAAAGAACCGATGGACGAAATAAGACTTGCTAAAACGGAAAAAAAGAAAACAGAGAAGAAGAAATGACGATTGAAAGATCAAAATTTAGAAAACAGAGAAGAAGAAATAACGAATGAAAGAAGAAAATGAAGAAAACAGAAAGACGTCGACGTCTGCATTAATAAGGATGACGATCGCTTTGTTGTGTGATGGTCACCTTTGAAGACAGAACGCAGTGCATCTGTATTTGTATCCGTCTATATGTCTCAATGTACGTCTCTGTCACTGCGGTAGTCCTTTTGTCTCTCACTGGGCGTTCCCATCGACATCTAAGCATTCGCGATTATCGCTTGGAACAAAGCGGACGCATAAACAAACATGCAACAGTGGCTTGGAAAAGAGTTAGGCACACTATGGCAAGCATGGAGAGAGGGTTAAAGGAACAACTGATTGGTAAGAGCGAGAACGACAGAAGGAGAATAGGACGACGAACAAGAGAAGGCACAAAGGCACAAGTGAAGAGGGACGGGAGGACGGACGGATGGACAGATAGTCGGATGGATGGACTGGTGAGTAAATGGGTGGATTCAGTCTCTGGTTGTCAATAACGCCAATTTCGGCTTCTGTTTGGTATCAATGGACATCGCGGGGCGCCGCGTGTGTACAAAGAAAATCGATGAAAAACACCAGACAGACAGAACCAGACAGACAGACAGACAGACAAACAGAACCAGACAGACGGACAGGCAGACAAACAAACAGACAGAGTGCACCCTCATCGCTGAGAGCAAGACCCAACGCCACACCAGATCGTCGCTTCCCACAATCTTCTATCGACCGCCTGTCGCACTTTCTATGAATGTGCCTGTTTGTGCGCTTAATTGGCTGTGTGTGTCTGTCTGCGTGTATCTATATGCCTGTCTGTGTGTCTGGCTATGTGTCTGTCAGTGTGTCTGTGTGTGTCCATGGATTGCCATGCGTGCAAAATTTATATCAAACTATAGATGCATGGCAGTCATAACCAATAACTGTATTTATATCCACAGCCTATATATATATATATATATTCATAAATAATACATATACATGTATACATAAGTATGTATATTGCATAAGCGACCATAATATTATTTCTAAGTATAAGCAGAATATATATAAAATATATATGGATATATACCTACAACATATACTGATAATCTCGTATAATATTCATTATGGGTGTTTATACGTACAGTATATAATATATACATTTGTTCATATATATGTATATATATATATATGTGAGTGTGAATGTGTGTTTGTTTGTGTGTGTGTGTGTCTCTGTATCTACGCATGCCTATATTCTTATGTCTGTGCCAGACTGTGTGTATAGATACGTGTATATGCGTGTCTATATATAGGTATATATGTATGTTTCTATTTCTCTGCCCTTCATTGCGTTTGTGTGCGTTCGTCTCTTTCACTGCAGATGTCTCAGTGAATCTTTCGTCGAATCACTCCAAGTCCACACACACATACACATACACACACACAGTCACACATACACACACACAATCACACATACACACACACACATACAATCACACATACACACACACACGATCACACATACACACACACGCAATCACACACAATCACACATACATACACACAATCACACTTACAGACAAGCAAACAACATCAACATCATCATCAGCAGCACCATGTTATTAACTCTTCCATTAGGTTTTCCGCTGGAACCTGGCCTGCAGTGGCGGTCGACTTTGCAGTCATGCTATGTCGTTGAATACTAGTATTTAGCGCGTCCTACTTATAATCATTATCGTCGTCGCCATCGACTTCATCACATTATTGCATTCACGCACGCACGATGATAGGCCTACAACGACTGCTTAATTTTTATTTATGTGCATGTATCCGAAATGGGTTTGTTAAGTCAAATTGATTATTATAGAACAGAATAGGAATTATATATTTGTCCAAGAAATGATTAGGTATTCAATTAGAATAAAATCAATTAGATTGCAAATTCATTCGAATAATAATTATCTAGTGACATTTGTTAATCTACCGGGATTAGAATTGAAAAAATCGTGTAGCAAATCGATTAGAATTGGTTTAACTCGTTTACTGTTTATCCAATCGATTAAGTAATTGTCTAATTGATTAGAATTTATTCAGTTAGCTATTAACTCTGCTACGTAGGCCATGACCTATGCAAAATAGAGTAAGAAGACAAAAGAGACAGAGTTGTAAACAAAGTGCGGAGGTTAGATACTGAGAGCGAGTAAGAGCGAGGAAGGAGAGAAAGAGATTAAGGTAGAGAGAAAGAAAGCGCGAAATAGATCTATAGATAGATAGATAGATAGATAGATAGATAGATAGATAGACAGATAGATAGATAGATAGATAGATAGATAGATAGATAGATAGATAGATAGATAGTTTATGGATGGATGGGTGGATGGATGGATAGATGGATGGAGCGCGAGAGAGAGTGTGCGCGTAAGTGTGTCAGTGTGCCAGCGTGTGTGAAGCAAGAGAGCGAGAACGGAGAGACATAGGGTGACGAGAGACCGAAATAGGCTGAGACGGAGAGGCACAGACAGATAGGCGTGATAATTATGTGTCAGAATAGGGAGACGGCGAGAGAAAGAGGGCGAAAGAGAGAGACAGAGATAGAGAAAGAGCCAGACAGACAGACAGATAGACAGAGAGAGAGACACAGACAGAGAGAAAGAGAGAGAGAAAGAGTGAGAGAGTAAGCGAGCGAGTGTGTGTGTGTGAGAGTCAGTGAGTGTGTGTGAGTTTGTTTGTGTGTGTATGTGTGCATGTTAGTGTGTCTGTGTGCGAGTGTGTGTGAAGCAAGAGGACGAGAGCAAAGAGAGAGAGAAAGAGAGAGAGAGAGAGAGAGAGAGAGAGAGAGAGAGGGCAGAGAGCTGAGAGTGTGACGAGAGACAGAGTGACAAGAGAGCGAAACAGATAGAGAGAGGGAGGGAGAGAGAGAGGGAGAAAGAGAGACGGAGAGACGGATAGACGTGATAATTATGTGTCAAAGGCAGCCTCACGAAATGAGCTTTTCCAGGCGAGTAAGGCATGAAATGACAATGAAAAACGCGGCCTCTTCCTTCTGCGCTTCCGTACCCCGAGCCCATCATCAATGATTCAAGCGATTCACCACCAAGGACAATAGCCAACGACGATGACTGTGCTTCCTCGAAAGAGGGCTTTCTCGGCGATGAATAACTGCCCTCGATGCGCGGCCCTTCTATAAATAGTGCGTTCGGAGCCCCTCTACCAGTATTCGTGCAATTGCCTATCCGTAGGGTTTGTTTACTTGTGCATCCGTCTTCCTGTCGAATCGCTTTTTGCGGTCGGTCCATCTGGCGTGACAGAAGGAGGATTTTCTCTGGTGTGGCCTCCTCAGGGGACGCGTGCCCTCTAGCGAATGACAGAGACGAACGACGGTGACGCTCTGTATCGATTCAACGTGCAGCGTGCATGAAGGCCACTGGCGCGCCCATCAGTAGGAGCGACGTCTGAGGCACCCTGCTCCTCCTCCTTCTTCTGCGTCCAGTGGGGAACTCGCCTGAGTCTCAATTAGCCAAGGAATTGAGTTACAGTAAGTGCCGTCGCATGAGACTGTCTTTCGATCGACGGAGGTAAGTTACGCTTATTACCTTTGACCCGGTGGCAGACGATGGGGCCATGTTGATCACAGGAAAGGGAGAAACTGTTCGACCAGGCAGGGTTCTGTGCCTGACTGGATTGGTTGGACGTGACAGCTCGAAACCTGTTATTGAGGTTTTGGTTTAGGAGACATAGGCCCCTATATGCCAACCAAGGAACTGTGATATCGGTTTTGGTGTGTGTCGTGATAGGGTCGTTTCCGAGTACATTATTGTTATACTTACGAAGGTTCACACAGCGCTTGCAGTCAATGTTCCCTCCAATTTTTTGGAGACAGTGTGCGCAAGAAATTTTGTGTGTGCAACGCTTTATGAATGGTTCTCACTTCTGTGCGCAGGTCCAAATTGAATGCAATGTTAGATCAAGACCATATTATGATTATCATCTTCAGGTCTATGGTGATAAGTTCTGATAACCTAAGAAAAGTCTCTTGTCTAAAATGTGTCTTTGAGAAGATGCTGCATACATCGCGTTGTGCATAACTGTAACAAGCTTTCAATTTATTTGCAATTTCTATTCTGCTAAGCAAAATATTGGTTGAACGCACTCATTTTTCAAGAGAAAAAAAATTGTATTCGCATACTAAATTGCGTGCGCTGCTTCCAAAGCCCGTGTGCGAGCGCACATGCTCACAGCTTAGAGGGAGCACTGCTTGCAGTATAAATACATTGCAGCTGTGCTATACAATGTTAAACTGTAATATCTCAGCCTTGTTCGGGATATTCGTTTGATATTTGAGCCGAACCAAATATAATTGACTTCTGACCACTGTTGAGTGCTGTGATGAGTGACCGACACTCTCTTTTTCTCTGTTTCTGTGCCTTTCAGTCTATCTATTTGACTGTCTGCCTGTCTGTCTGACAGTCTGTCTGTCTGTCTGTCTGACTGTCAGTCAGTCTGTCTGCCTGCCTGTTTCTAATTTAATTTGTCGGTGCCTATCTATCTCTCTTCGTTCTTGAAAATTTCCATTCAGTGATCGCAATTGCAATGTGTAGCACAATGGTACTACACACACATACACAGTATTACACACACGTACACAGACATGCACACGTCGGAGACGAACAAGAATAGCAAGAATATCATACATCAATCGCATCGGATTGAGCGCTGAAGAGAGGAATATGTGTCAATGGTGAATCCATCGTAGAATTAGTTGCTGTACTCTAAACCCAAGTATATATATCATCGTCCACCTCGTCCACCTCCTTCACCTCCCCTTCATCCTCCTCCACCTCTTCACCCTTCTTCTCTTTATCCTCCTTCTCTTCATTCTCACCCTCTTCATTTTCCTCCTCCTCCAAACCCCCTCTTCCCATGACATAGCATCTGCGATAAGAGCCATCGATGCGTCCAACCTAATTCCACAATCGTTTCCCTTCTGACTGGAAGGAAAACCTAGGGTTTAAAATTTCATCATGACGACGTATTCTTTTCTTTACTGAATCCATCCTCCTCCTCCTTACTGCCCCCGTGCCCCTCTTACGTGCCTTCCCTACTAGTCTGCCTCACTATTCCCTTCCCTCTTCCCCTTTCCTCTCTATCTCCCTCCTTTACTTTTAATGCCCCTCTCTTTCAATTACTCTCTCTCTCTCTCTGTCTCTCTCTCTGTCTCTCTCTGTCTGTCTCTGTCTCTGTCTGTCTCTGTCTCTGTCTCTGTCTCTGTCTCTGTCTTCGTCTCTCTCTCTCTCTCTCTCTCTCTCTCTCTCTCTCTCTCTCTCTCTCTCTCTCTCTCTCTCTCTCTCTCTGTCTCTCTCTCTCTCATTTAAAAATGATGGAGCACGGAGGATTTAAAAAGTGATGAATTATTTAAAATTTGATACGTATACCGAAAGACAAAACTATGCAAAGCAAACACCGTTGCTGTGTAACCCATCACCCAGGCAACAGTTTTGATTTCACAGTTTCATCCTAATGAGCGTTAACTATTGGGTGACACAGAAGTTCGTTCACGGTTTTCAAACGTTGATATCTCGGTCAAAACGATTCGAATCTCTTAAATATTTTTTAAGCGCATGCAGTACTCAAATATAAAATACTCCCAAAAGTTTTAAGTCGAACGTGTGCTAAATGTCGTGACAGTGTATAATTTCCAATCAGTGATCGCACAGCGGCGCGCGAGGTGCATTTCTGGCTCGTGCCTGAATGTGACGTCACCAATATTCACACCGCTTAATTTAGTAAAAAAAAATTGGAGCATGGACACCTGCCTGTGGAAGAGTGGTCTAATATTTTGTTTACCGATATATGTATCTAATATATGTTTACCGATGAGTCGCCGTTTAATGTGTTTTATGTACCGAATGCACAGAACGACACAGTTTTGGGCTAACAGGAGGAGACCGTTCCGTCCGCTACACAAGACCACAGGTGAAGTTTAGTCCGTCAGTGATGATATAGGGTGGGATGTCGTCCGGGGGTCTCATTGCCCTTAACTTTGTGCTAAATGTTATGTGAATGAACTTGCAGTACTACATTGTCGAGCAAATAATGAAGCCAGCGTTCGATAGACAATCAGACAACGGGAGTGTTATTCAACGAAGGTTATTCGTTGACCACAATCTTGGAGTATTTCAGGCATTTTCAGCAGAATGTTGCAGGCTGTTATACCTGTACATCAGCTGTGACTACGAAGTGGCTAAACGACAATCTTCCGTCACACGTCCTGATGCTCCGGACCTTTATCCTACTGAGAACTTGTGGAGTATTTAGTCTTTCAGCGTTTGTAAAGCCAAAGAACGTTGATCAGCTCAAAGTTTTCTCAAACGAGAGTGTCGATGATATAAGTTAATTGGGACGCTTCAGTCGTTGATTCAATCTATGCCGTATGGACGTATGACGTCAGTGCTCTCATTAAGCGGACTGAAAATACTGTACGCTAATAGCCTACGGATGTAAGACCTTGATAAAAATATTTTTTATGGTCTAGCAGACAAAATATTTTGTTTACAGACAATTCCCGTGATATTATAACGTAAAAACTGTATCGCATGGCAGTTATTTCCAGGAAACATGTCCTCTTGAATCTAAAAAAATACAATGGCAACTACGGATTTGTGTATGCACTGATAAAAAATATCATGATAAAATGTGAAGCCATTACTGAGAAAATGCATTTGTGTCACCCTATATCAGTGGTTCTCAACCTTTTAGTCCTGCAAACCCCTGATAATATTTCCAATGTTGTGGCAACCCAGCAATAAAAATGATCGGGTTACTGCCTTCGCCGAGTTTTTACTACCATGCATTTAACTTCCTACCTTGTAATAATCGTATCTGCAGGTTTATGTAGCGCTTGTTACAGTACTAACTAAACAGAAGCGCTCTCATCGTGACATCCCCAAGGAGATAAGGAAGTATTCAGGCAACAATGGGATGAGAATCGGAGCCAAATTAAAAGCTTGCTACGGATTAAGGGGGTAGGTCATTCCTCATAGAAGGGACCACAGAGGCAAAGGCCCGGTGTTGAGTCAAAGCAGTCCTTACTCGCAGGCCGGAGAGGGCTGGAAGAGACAGGAGACAGGTCTTAGCATTTTAAGTCGCAGAGATATTTATGGGTTAGGCCTACACCCTGTTTAGTTCTTAGGACTAAAAAAGTACCTTGTATTGGATGCGAGAGGTAATGGGAAGCCAGTGTAGGACATAGGTCATTTAGATAGAAATGTGGGTGTAGCGGGGAGGCGAGCAATGAGCTTGGTTGCTGAGTTCATAACCTACTGGGATCCACATGTCCGTATGATAGTTCAGGACGCTGCAGCAGGATCGAAGCACCGAAGAGCATTCCATATACCTATTCTTAGCCGAAGAGAGCCAGGAGTGATATATGAGACTTATCAATAGCTGAGTGTGTGCCAGAGTGCAGAGAGAAGAGGGCTTACACCTCATGCATAACAGCATGATCAATTATTGATTTTACAGAACAATTTATAATTTATTATTGGCAAAAATTTTATCAAATGAATCATAGTACAAAAATGAATAAAGATTAATTTAAGTCGCTATAATGTAGTAGTGTTACAATCCTGATTACATAAATATAAAATATGAGAAACTACAGCTTCTTTTTATTCCAAATGCCAGAACTTTCCATCCGACCTCTGGCATATCGTAAGACGACCACCAAAAGTGTAGCATTTCATGAATTTTCGCAAATATTCTGCGGCTTTTGTCGGCCGAATTTACCAGATGATCTTGAGCTGTTGCCTTCGAAATTTGCATTATAATGCTTTGAACACCTAAATCAGGCTTTTGCTGCCGGTGGTTGCATTGTCTAGCCAGTTGTCACCGACGTCATACTGTCGTGACCATGTCGGTTATGACGGCAGTTTCCCGATGTTGGCATGCATGTCAGGTAGTGTCAGAAATCGATAATTGTCCGACAGTCGTGTGTGACGAGGCAGATCAATCGACGCGCTATGTAGGTCGACCAAGACAATGGTTGGGAAAGATTTCGACAAAAACAAGAAACACACAGCTTTCAAATCACATGCTTGTCTTCAATCGATGCTTGCCTTTCATTACTCCGCTTGTTTCTCTGTCTGTTTCTCTGTCTGACTGTCTGTTTGTTTGCTCTTGTCTGTGTCTTTAACTCCTCCAAACTATGCTTACTTTACTTATAGACTTAGTTCCTCCCGTTCCTCCTGGAACATTGGTTGACAAGAGCTTTCCATCCCGTACGATCTTTAGCAGTCTCATCTGCGTCTTCCCAGTCGATTCCCATCTCCTTCAAGTCTTGTCCAAAGATGGTTCCTAATGTTTTCACCGGTCTTCCTCTGCTCCCCCTTCCAATTTCGGGCATCCATCCCATTGCCGTCTTGGCTGGGCGCTGTGATGGCAACCGCAATATGTGTCCGGCCATTCTCCTCCGTCTGACGATCTCGTCCATCGTCCCCATCTCCGCCAACCTCAGAACCTCCTCATTCGTGACATAATCCCTCCATGATATGCCTAAAATAGTTCGAAGACATCTCTGATGGAAAACATTCCCAAACTATACGCGGCTACTTAAATCTTATTGATATGATATCATCTGATCTATTCGATCAGACCTAATTTAATCAGCAAAAATCCCATGTATAGCGAATGATTAGTGATTACCCATCAATGCTGTGGTGAATAATTATAATGTAAACAACCGATAACCAACATATAAATTATATCTTAATATACAAGAAACTCACACGTGGTTGGTGCGACCAGAAGATCATTTATGTTTTATAAATGTTGCGTCTTAGTCGAGTTTTTGAGCCTTGAACCATTGAAATATTTAATTTGAAATAATGTGATCTGTGATCGTCATTTTTGAAAAGTACTTTTAAAGGTATTTTGGACTTTAAAATATTTTCTAAATTGCTTTCAAGAACACTTTGAGGAATTCAGGATGCCTGACATTGTACCAGTCCAAAACCCGATTCAAACATTTTTTCAATAAAGGAGAAAGCATTTTCGATTTTTTAGAAATGTAGATCTATTTTCAAAATACTGTTATTGAGATCACTGATTTACTCAAGGTATGCAGTGTGTGTAACTGACAACACTGAGATGGAGGTTCGACGTGGCTCGTGACGAAAATGCATCTTAGTGAGAAATGGTATGGGCGAGTGTTTTTATAGTAATCGCATCAAGTTGAGCATAGTGGAGCATAGTGGAGCATAGTGGAGCATAGTGGAACATAGTGGAGCATAGTGGAGCATAGTGGAGCATAGTGGAGCATAGTGGAGCATAGTGGAGCATAGTGGAGCATAGTGGAGCATAGTGGAGCATGGTGGTCAATTGAGAACGGGCTCAAGCCCCCCCTCCAAAGATTAACCACAATTGCTCAGAGATATTGTTGTTCTATAGTAGCGTATGATTGTATTCATACTACTTGCCATTGCAAGAGTGGCAATATAAAATGTTCACAACATGTATATATATATATGTATATATTACAATGTAGACCTATGCAGTCTTTGCATTGGCTATGCACTGTATATGTATAGTCATATCACAAAACCATTTTAGATCGAACTCTTCACTTTTAAGAGGATCGCATAAAAGTTTATGTACGCTGGTACACAGAAATAAATAAATATATATATAAATATATTCGTATATATATACATATATATATAAGATACATATATATATATATATATGAATATTCACGTGGAATGGCGCCACTCTGCTCATCTATATAGACTGTGACCTATGATCGTCTGTTTCTCGTCGTCAAAGTAGAACAACGACTTAATGAGAGAAAAGACATCGCAACGCCTTCAAGAACATACAGTTCAACTAAGGATTATTATCCCGCTAGTTGGTTGTTTGTGAGGCGCCTTTGTAGCGCGGTATGGCCGCGGCACGGCGCCATATAAATAGTCGTTATCATCATTATTATTTGAACCAAAGGTTGAGATGCGACGGCCGTCGAACTCTCGAATGATCCAGAACTTTCCATAGAAAGTGTCAGAAAGAAATCAAAAACATCTGTTTATGTCATCTGAATAATATTCCAGAGCTACTTCCAGTACATTGACAGTGTATTCAGTAATACGATCTGAAAATGATTTAGAAATCTTTTAGTGATAATAATAATGATGATGATGATGACGACGACGACGACGATGATGATGGTGGTGGTGGTGGTAGTGGCGACGATGACGAAGACGACGACGACGATGATGATGATGAGGATGAGGACGATGATGGTGATTATGATGACGACGACAGCGACGGTGATGATGATGATGACGGTGATGATGATGATGACGGTGATGATGATGATGACGGTGATGATGATGATGACGGTGATGATGATGATGATGATGACGACGCTGATGATGATGCTACAACTGGTACTATTACTTCAATTACTACAAGCATCACCCTTAATGCTTTTACCAGAGATCCGTCAATATTGAGCACTCATCAAATTTGAAAGCTGTTAAGCGCTCATTACTTCCTCCAATTTTTGCTGATTATAAAAATTAAGCGAGCTGTTTACATGTAGCTAATTAGGGTCACGCTGCCTTGGCCATGGTCCAATGAACTCACGACCGATTGATACCCATCCATGTAGTAAGAACGCTGTGCATATCATCGTGACTGTTAAGTTGAACCGCACGACCCAGAATCTCGTCATCATTGGCACCTGCAGCGTATACCGTTCTGCAAGCCAAGTCAGTTTATTCTAAGCGACCTCACGCCTGTCAAAGCCTATCTACCTCATTCAACACTGGTAAAGGAAGACTTTTCGCTGGTTGATGATATTATCTGGGTCAAAATGCATTTCAATGACAATGAAGTTTTCACCCAAGTACCTTCGTTAATGTAATAATGTGTCCTTGGCACCGACCTATATCCGAGGTAGGGGACAGCCTCCTCAATTTCTGTCTATTATGGCCAGATTAGCGAAGAGCAATGATTGTCTCTTGAGCGATATAAACTCACAAGTTCATACAGTGCATTTACAGTCGATGCAAACATCGACTGATGTCTTGGACAGGATGATTATGGCGCAGTAGAAGTCATTGGATTTGATCAGATTTGATGAATGGTCTCCTACACCCGCCAACCTGACAAACACGTACATCGTAAGATCAGTTGCATGTTGTAAACATGCATCTCGGGCTTCGAGTAATTGACCGAACCATGCATAATTTAGAGCCTCGCATCTACTTCTTCTTCTAAAGTCACAGCTTCCTTGCTCTGACGCACAGGAAGAGCTTATTGTTCCGCTGGCCACAGCTTCTTCTTCTTCTTATTTTCCTTCATCATCATCTTATTATTATTCTTTTCCTTCTTCTTCTTCTTTTCCTTCATCTTCTTCTTCTTTTCCTTCTTCTTCTTCTTTTTCTTCCACCGTCCAGAATCTGAGCCTCTCTGTGACTATAGAGTCATTACATCATTTGGGCTGGGAATAAGTTGTCTAAAAACCCCAGACTCAGCTGCTTGACCTCGATGTGCCTTTATTTCCATGCCTCCTTCCTTTAAGAATATTCTGCTTTCCGTTGCGATGATGAGTTTTTCAAAGTTAGGCTATAAATTATCGTGATAGCAGTTACCCTGTAAATTTGTGTGTGTGAGTGAGAGTATACTAGCTGTATAGCGGAAAAGAGGGTGGGAGTAATAGGTTAAGCATTATTCGTAATATGACCATTTAAATATTGCCATTAATCAACTTCGACCGACGAGAACAACAGATTGTAAAAGATACGCTCTGCAGGGAGAGTGAGTGCGACTTTGCAATGATTAATCATCACATTAATCCTTCTCCTCGAACGTGCCTCGCAACGCAATCGTATTGTTGTGGCAGAAAACGTTGTATCAGAGCGTTTGCCATTCAGAGACCCTAATCAAGTAACCACATTATGTCTGCTATTAACTCCAGCTCACGATGATCAAATTAGTAGCATGATATCAGCGCATAGTATTCTGTGTTAACGTTATAACGCAATTTATAAAGTTCTTCACAAGACCTGAATTCAAGACTGTTTCTAGACTAAAGTGTAAGTCTTCTGGCAGCAACCACAAACTAATTCAATTAATGTTGATGGGTCAGAAGTGGCCTCGATTCTGCCTAGAATTACATTGCACGAGTCGTCTCTGAGTGGATATCTTAAAGAAGCGCAATATAAATTTATCAAGTGCACTGTATTAAACAACAAAGACTATGAATCTAAGCAGCACGTCTAGCTTTGTAGGTAAATTATGAATTAGACAAAAGTGTTATTTGAAAGCTATGGCTATCGCAGCCAATTATTTCATGCTGTACGCTGTTATTATAAACTGAGAAATTCTGGTCTGGTGTTCATCGGTTGTGCTATAGGTGTAAGGCTCCTTTGGTTTTCATGCTTTTGTATTAAGATAAAAGTAAGCATGAATCAATGAAGAACTTTTAAATTGTATATATGTTTGGGTATATATATATATATATATATATATATATATTAGCACAATTTGGCGCTTATTAACCTACTTTCCTATAATTGACTTCATTCACTCGCGCAAGTGGTCTTGAAGATCTCTATGTAAGTGAGACTTGAATCCACAGCAATACTCTGATGAAGCGCCATATGTATATATATAGTCTATATACATATATAAATATATATAGACTATGCACTGTGAATGATGTGTGACACTGGTGCTAAAGAAGCTCTTAGATATGCTCTGCTCGACAATCAAAGTTCCTTCATGAGCAGCGTGCTAAACTATTCTGCGCATCGTTGAACTAATGGCCGGTCAAGCGCACGCTTTACAGAAGCGCTACATCATCAGTCGATGAAGGAAATAGTACGTCGCTTGACTAGTCAGTCAAACAGATGAAAGCTGATGCTACTGTCTCCTCCCATGTACCGGCCGCTGCAGTCAGCGTCGCCGACCGATCTCAAAGCGCAATTTGCTTCCGGAAACCTAGTCCCGTCGGCGAATTAAAGGCCATCAAAGGACATCAAAGGCTCGCCGCCGGCACACGGCGCCGACTTAAAACAAGGATGACCAAAAATTGCTTCTAGAGGAGTTTTTCTTTGCGTCTTTTTATAATCGTCGTTTTAGTCATTATCATCTTCGTTACCTCGTTCTTGATTTTACATCTGCATTTGCATTATTTAATGCTTAATCGTTGTTATCAAAGTATCGTCATGTGACAGTGAACGCTTATGGTTATAGGATCATCGTTAATTACTTATGTCTATGACTTATGTCTATGACTTATGTCTATGACTTATGTCTACGACTTATGTCTGCGACTTATGCATTTTCTGTTCTTAATGACAGCAAACATCGTCCAGAGCATTTATTTGTTAGGTTGAAGAGAACTTGCAGAAGGACATTCTGAAAAATTATTTAAAAAGCATATCCACTGCAGATACTGCAGAGCACAGGCCAAGCTGACAGCTTAGAAGGAGGCTGTCAGGCTCCCAGTTAGTGGCATTGGCCTTTGAGACAATTGGTCCGTTAGTCAGCTGTGAAGCCCTAGTCAAATGGTGAACATGGTTTCAAGAGACCACAGTAAGACTTCTTTCTTCATGCAATGTATTGCTACAGCCATGCAACGGTTCAGGGCAATCGCTTTCCGATGTCCGATGTAATGTAATGTAATCAAGCATTTATATAAGGCTCAAATTGAGGGACGCGACATCTAACGGGACTATAGCAACTCCAGCGATTAATCTTGCGTCACGCATACTGTTTCCCTGCGCCATCTGGATTTGAATTCTTCAAATTGATCATAATTGAGTTAGAACAACGTACACAAAGGCGAGAGAGCCTATACCTTTTATTACCCAATTAATAATCACAAATTGGTGTACAGAAGGTTCCCGGACAATACGGCGTACAGACATCTAACACACAATGTTGAGATCAATGAAAACCAGTTGTTATGTTTAAAAAAGATGTGCATGGCATCCTAACAATTAATGTTTAGGCGCATCAGATTGTTCGCTGGTAGAAATCGTGCAGTCGTGGATACAGCAAAGGAGGAATAGTGGATGGGGTAAATATTGATGAAGGACGTACCAATTAAGAGTGCCCCAAAAGAGGCGAATGTCGTCGTTATAAATTGCAGAGCTGTTCAAACTTTGGGGAGTCCTCGGGGAGGTGAGGAAGACGTGCAAGTCTTTGTATCACCGCATGGAGTCGGTTCCTCGCTTGCTCAGGCCCGAGCCCAATGGAACGAGTCCAGACCCGATTATAATTTAGTAATCAATGATTGAATGAACGAATTACTGAATTAATTAATTAATTAATTAATTAATTAATTACTGAAGTACTGAATGATTGAATCACTGAAATATAAAATTACTGAATTACTGAATTACTAAATTACTGAATTACTTAATTATTGAATTAATGAATTCATGAATATGGCCAACGCCCAGGTCCAGGCTCTGCTCGACGCTGGAATCGATGCCAATTAGGGTGAGGACATCGTCACCGAAGTTGGTACGATGCTACAAATAATTTGAAGGGCAATTATCCAATTAAATGTAGTTGAGTATAATGAACTCTAGTCAGTAAGGCAATGGATTGCTGTCTCAGTCACGTCATTCTGGCTGACGTAAAGGTCAATGCACCTACCTTCGGGCGGAGAACTTACTTCTCGTCATAATTAGCTCTGCAGGTTGCTCAGCAAGGTACATGTACGCGTGATTGACTGCATTGAAAGCCTTAGAGAATTATATATATATATATATATATATATATGATGTACCTAATATCCTTATAGAATATTACGTGATAAGAAAAGATATAATAAGTTATACTAATATAAATTATATTAATTTATTAATTATTGATTTAATTACTTATATTAAATATTAAATCAATCGAAATGGAGGATCCAGAGTTTAACGACAGCCTATGACAACAATGGCCGTTGCCATCGACAGAAATTTGCTAGACCTGAGCCTATTGCAATCCAAGAAATCGATTCTCACACATCTTAAGCAGTTTTCCGCACTCTCTGAAAAATAATGATTATAACGACAACAATAATAATAACAATAATGATAATGATGGCGACAAATGAAACTACCACAGCAGCAATAATATTAATAATAATAAAGATAGAAATATGATGCTGCTGCTGCTGAGCTGATCATGATGCCGAGTATGATGATGGTAATGATGATTATGATGATGACGATGATGATAACAACAACAACAATAAGGACAATGATAATGAGACGATTCTACTGGGTCGACTTCCACCACAAGGAAACGAGAAAGTGTTAATTATCGTCCAGTAACCATTATTCACTGCTTAACGACATTGATTATTCCTTCAATGTTCATCGTCAGCGCGTGTCATCGTATAATTATTCCGTACTAATGGATTGGCACTAGCGTTTCCTCAAACTGTCTTAAAATCATTATTTTTCTTATTTCTCCTTCTATTCCTCCGTCTCTTTGTCATTATCGTCGTCGTCCTTCTACTTCTCCTTCTTCTTTTCCTTCTCCATCTCATTCTCCCTCTCCTGCTCCTGCTCCTGCTCCTGCTCCTCCTCCTCTATCTCTTTCTCCTTCTTCATCTCAGTCTATCTTCTAGCTGTTCCTTCTTCCTTTATTTGCTCACCTGTTTGGTTTTGATTTCGAATGCCTGCGCTTCTTCGTCTTTCCCAACGGATTACAAATTCCGCTTTCACTATGAAGCAGCGTCGTTGTCGTCTTCCATCGATTGAAGATATGCCTCGTGCTTTATGGCATTGGCGTCACACAGATCTTACAGACGAATGATTGGTTTAGATTAAATGCCTGTCCGTTCATAAGCCTATCTCTTCGTGCTTATGTCTGCGTCCCTTCCAGTGCCACTCTCCCTCCTCTCATTATCATCACAGCCTTCTTCTGCTCCTCATCCATCAATTCCTAACCTCAATCGTTCTCCCTGCCCTTGTAGTCCCTCTTTTCTTTCTCCTCTCTCTACTCCTCCTTAGCACGATCATCATTCTCCTCTCTCTCTTCATATTCCTGAGAATCATCACCATCTTCTTCGTTGCTTCAGTCCTTCATTTTCCGTCCTCCTTTCCTGCGTCCTCCATCCAGTGATTTATTGACTTGTGCTGGGAATATTATGAGTCAATCATTGCTTGTTGAGAGCCACCCTATGCTTCGTTTCTTAGTTTGACTAAGAAGAAAGGCGTCTGTGCGTGCCGCAGGCGCGCCAGTCGCTAAGTGATGGCGTAATAGCTTTGACAGTTGATGGAATGATTGAAGGATTTTATCGACGTTCCGGTCCTTTATTTCTCTGTTATTGGCACTTAGAGACAGAATTCATCGGCATAACGGTGGAGGATTCTCTGACGAGTCGAGTGCTCTTCTTTGGCAGCTGATGCAAATAGAAATACTAAGAAGCGGATGATTAATTCAGTCGCCGCTGTTGGAGTGAAGCCCCAGAACCAACAAACCAACTGTAGTGAAAGCGTGACGAAATTGCAGACAGAACGAATACGTGCATGCATCCATGGATGAGAACGCTCGCCTGAATGCACGGATGCATGAAATTGTTTCATGGTTGTCTGAATTCGTTCATGCACTGATGTATGCATGCATTCGTGCCCGAATACATGTATGAATGCCTGAATGAATTATGCCGGAATAGAATTGTTGCGCTGATGTCCAGATGCATTCATGCATGATGTCTGTATGCGTTCATGCATGACGAATGCCTGCACTGATGTCCAGAAGATGAAGAGCTTGGAAAACTACTACTGTTAACCACTAGCAGCTAAACTACGTTTTGCTAGTTATATAGTAGCTAGTTACTTTCTGTTAAGTACTTGAGCTACAGTGCTACTTTCTGTAAAGGAATTTGTAACTAATTGTTCCACTCATTATACTAGTAACAAGTGCTACATAACTACAATTTCTTATTGGCAAACTTTTCTCAAAAGGTTTTTCATCATGAGCCACGTAAACACAATCTCTAGTTAACTAAATTTTCTCATTGATTTTTAACAAGAGCTCTTGAATCGCAATTTCTAAGCAACGAACTTTCTATCACTTGTTTATCAGCAAGAGCCAGAGAATAAAAGTGTCTAGTTAACAAGTTTTTTCTCGATACTTTTATCAAGAGCTACGGAATCACAATTTCTAGTAAACTAGTTTCTAAATACTTTTGGCGAGAGCTAATGAATCACAACTTCTAGTTAAGCTCATTCTATTAAAGCCTTTTTCTTATTAAATTTTAAACGGTAGTCTTTTCTAGTGTTCTCCACAACTGGAAAGGCTGTCTGTTCGGTCACAGAATCAAATTTATTCTGCTTATGAAAATAACTGTTAGTCAAATTTGCAGAAAGGTTTCTGTGGTTCGCTTGTTCAAACTTCTTCAACTTTTTGAACAGTCTGACATCGTAATTTACTTAGTCTTCATGTCTAATAACGTAGCCTTGTATTGTACTTGATATCAAACGATGCTATTATTATCATCATTATTATAACAAATTTAAACTCTTGTCCGCAAGTGTAAAGCAGCCCATTAATCATACACACGCGCACCGCCAACACGCACGGTATTGGACTGTTGGTATGAATTATTTCTGATTAATTTTGTAATGATGTCTGGGTTAGGCAATAGAGTAAATATCGGCAAATCATTGATGCGGTGAATGAACCAATGACGCGAAGCCTTTGCAATGACAGAGCGATTTCTATCATCTGCGGCTGACCGTCAGCTCTCTTTCCATCTGGTGAGCAAATGTAATCACAAGAGCAGTTGACTACACATTCTAACTGGCTTAACAACTATGAGTTAAAGTTGGTTAGTTGCAGTTTAACGACACAGTGTGATAACAGAGATCATTAGCGTCGCCCTCCTAATTTATCCAGGCTTGGGACTGGCACTGCCAGTGTGCAAACAGCGGAGGAGTTTACTAGTTAAAGTCTAGGTGGAGGGTGGCTATACTGAATGAGCAGGGATGAGACTTGAGGTATCTAAGTAAAATTTAATCTCATATTTAGTCTTGTGGTTGGCGTTGTTATAATTTGCTAACTAGAGTCTACATGTATCAAGCTATGAAACAATAACTGTGCCCATGATAGCTTGGATATTAATTAAGTTTTGTGGAGTTTTTAGTTAATATTATGAAAAAATTGCTCTTTGGGCATACTTATGAAAGCTCTAAACTTACTTATTGGTAATTCTTCGAACATCCCCAAGGTGGTCTTAACCAGCTGGATTATCTGATCTCTCATTGGGCCTCTTGTGTAATCCAATAGCAATTGTAAGATTTGTGTAACAGCCATTATTGTTCTGCTTGTTATTGGATTGCCAAATAAACTTTGTGATTTGATTTGATTTAAAGCATTGTAAAACCAGCAACGTAGTCAAGATATACGACTGTACGGATGACAGTCACCGGTCATAGGCTCGATTCAAAAACACTCTTAGAACAAAATAATATTTCGGGTTTATAGTCAGGCATTTCGGTGTGAGTTTAATGGAAAATGTACAAATTCGAGATTTTCTATAGCAATTGTGTGGCCCCACCCTGCTCATTTTTCAATGTATTGAGCGGGTCACTGTGGTGAGACCCGTTTATGTATGTGATCGTAATCCACATATTTCCAAAGCTCCAATCAAGAGCGAGTCTGTTCTCGCGTTGTATGGTTGTACCTGATAATAAGTTGGTCATCTTTATTGATATGCAAAGTCTTGCATCGATAGTCATGCCAGTGTTCATGAGAATACACGGGCCTTGCACCAACGCCCCAGACAATGCATATTACATTACGAATTATATGCAGAAATTTGTCTAATGATGACTCTGGTCTCCAGTCGTTACAGATCATTTGACCACATTAGCTCACGCATGCATCTAATATGTGTACCTACGGGTTGTCTTGCATCCTGTTAAATTTATTTTTGTAGCGCTCACTCCTCAATATTTTCGATTCGCAGCATCTTCCTTCTTCACACGACAGCCTTCAGCTTCAGCGACCACAGCCTCTGCAGCCATTGATGAAATGCTTTTATTCGGCGTCTCTGGCAGCAGGCGCCGAACGACGATGCCAAAGAGGATCATTGTCTGGTTGCTACTGGCAACGACAGTCAACAAGATCGCTGTAAGAACATTGCGGATCAATTCTTCGTTTGCCATCAATTCGTTATCTCGTTTTCGGTCTCTTTGTCTGTCTCTGTCTGTCTCTCTGTCAGTCTCTCTGCCTGTGTCTCTCTTTGGTGCAAGAATTGGTTGCAGCCAGTCAGTTCTAAGAATAATGCTTTAGCATGTCTACAGTTAACAAAGGACAACGGTTGCTTTAGGCTTATGTAATCGAGACTATAAATAGAATAAACCAATTGTTCAAATAAGGTGCAAAACATGACGTCGATACAGAGTATTTTAACCTTCAAAAACCGTTAGCATGTGAACGTCTATATTGGTCGTTTGGACGAAATCAACAATGACATTTTTGCTGAAAGTGCATGAGTGAAATTATGACGTTTTGCTCTGCCATAAACCCTTAATTAATTAGCTAGCGCATAATGAACCAATTTGTTGTGACATATAGTCAGCTCATACTGTTGGTGTCTAGTTGATAAGTTTTAATTGGTTAAACATCACTGGCCATAATCGAGATTTATCGCTTATCATTGTTGAGGAATTGCTGAATGTTGTTTACGTATCGCAGACTGTTTTTGATATACTGTCGTTCAGCGACAGCAAAAGAATATTAGACAATTTTTTTAGTTATTAATCGAAATAATTATGTTTGCAGTTGATGCATGGAAATAGCAACAGACCACTTGAACGGCATTGATGAAGCTGTGCCCACTTTAATCTACACACGCACCGTGTTTGTTATTTTAAGCCACAGTATGGATCAATTCCCGGTCGGCATAGCAGACCAGACCAGATGTGTGAGGCCCAGGTCGATGATATTTTCTCATTCATCACTCGGACACTCAGAAAGAATCAGGCAACAATCAGTGAACGACGTTTGTCACGCAACGTGCCAACCGAGTGATGACGCTTCTATTATTATTATTTATGTGTCAATGACCACAGCCATTGGTCATTACAGTGTGACAGCATTGAAGATTGATCAGTATAACCATAACCAACCATTTCATTGATTGACTCCAAACTAATATAGCGCAAAAGCAAACAGATTACAATGTGGTGGGGATTAAAGGATATGATATCAGTGGAGCATCAATGAGGAGAAGCGAAAGACGCCCCTAAGGGACATAGTAATGGTCCACTAGCGGGGCCCACCCTTACTCATTTAGTTGCCAAGCTGCAGCAGTTGGGGGGTAATTGGTAAATAGGAGTTTGAGAGAAGAGTAAAAAATTTAACTAGTTAACTACGTTTTCATTGATTATTTATTATTCATAATTCATTATTCTTCTGACATGTACTGTTCTAGTAGCCACACTGAAATCTACCAACCAACGTTAAATAGCAGCTAAAACATGCCCCACATTTAACATTTATCGTAATAAACTGCTATAGCATTCTCTGTTATTTATAAAATACTTCCGATAACTTTTGGAGATGGTACAGCTTGCTGCAGGGCTTCTCAGATGAGGCGAACGATCGACCGCTCTCATACAATGTAGCTTACTCGTTTAGAATAGGTCTGGTGATGCGGTAAATCGCTCGCAAAGCAGCTGTACGAATACGATGCACAAAATATGCCTATCACGCAAAAACATATCACGCTTGCCCACGCGATCGATTTTCAAACCGCCTCCGATGCTCGAATGGGAAGCTCTGACTGACAATAGCCAGCTGCAGGGTTAAGGTGTCGTGTAAACACGCAGCATAATTTAATCATTGGTTAACGAGTTAGTTCCTTAGAAAACTGGATAATTGCTACAAGGTTGGCGAGAAAAGTGTAAGGATTTCAGCTTCAGATGTCTAGGGAGAACCATCAGTTTGGAAATGCAAAAGACATTGATGAGGTATTACTATTATCTGCAGTTCAACATACGATTTCCAGAAGCTACTCGTCTGTTTAGACCCAGTTCTAAAGAAAGCCACGACTGACAGTTATAAAGAGAGCTTGCCAATTAAAGTAAACAAGACGAAGACAGGTAGAACGACGATTCAGACACTTTGTTGAATAATCAATTTGCAGTCAAGAGAATGGAAAACAGGTATACAGTGCACAGCTTTTTTAAGCGCAGGGTGAGGCTAATTATTCCCTTGTCATCGACAAACAATAGCCATCACAAGATGAAACACTTGTATGAAAGTAGGAGGTCTTTTCAAAGAGAAACCAAGATGAATAGACGCTCGTTGAACGATCAGGAACAAATAAGAAATTGAACGCATTTAATGAATACAGAAGGAAAACACGTGGCATAGAAGCTGGAAGTTAAAAGAAGTCCTTCAAGACAAAGCAAGAAAGTGTTGAGGCATAAAGATGATTGAGGCAGAGGCAGTGTCAGTGGCAGAGGCAGAGGCAGAGGAAGAGCAGAGGCAGAGGCAGTGGCAGAGGCAGAGGCAGAGGCAGAGGCAGTGGCAGAGGCAGAGGCAGAGGCAGAGGCAGAGCAGAGGCAGAGGCAGAGGCAGTGGCAGAGGCAGAGGCAGAGGCAGAAGGCAGAGGCACAGAGGCAGAGGCAGAGGCAGAGACAGAGGCAGAGGCAGAGGCAGAGGCAGAAGGCAGAGGCAGAGGCAGAGGCAGAGGCAGAGGCACAGAGGCAGAGGCAGAGGCAGAGGCAGAGGCAGAAGGCAGAGGCACAGAGGCAGAGGCAGAGGCAGAGACAGAGGCAGAGGCAGAGGCAGAGGCACAGAGGCAGAGACAGAGGCAGAGGCACAGAGGCAGAGGCAGAGGCAGAGGCAGAGGCAGAGGCAGAGGCAGAGGCACAGAGGCAGAGGCAGAGGCACAGAGGCAGAGGCAGAGGCAGAGGCAGAGGCAGAGGCACAGAGGCAGAGGCAGAGGCAGAGGCACAGAGGCAGAGGCAGAGGCAGAGACAGAGGCAGAGACAGAGGCAGAGGCAGAGGCAGAGGCAGAGGCAGAGGCACAGAGGCAGAGGCAGAGGCAGAGGCACAGAGGCAGAGGCAGAGGCAGAGGCAGAGGCACAGAGGCAGAGGCAGAGGCAGAGGCACAGAGGCAGAGGCAGAGGCAGAGGCACAGAGGCAGAGGCAGAGGCAGAGGCACAGAGGCAGAGGCAGAGGCAGAGACAGAGGCAGAGGCAGAGGCAGAGACAGAGGCAGAGGCAGAGGCAGAGGCAGAGGCACAGAGGCAGAGGCAGAGGCAGAGGCAGAGGCACAGAGGCAGAGGCAGAGGCAGAGGCAGAGGCAGAGGCACAGAGGCAGAGGCAGAGGCAGAGGCACAGAGGCAGAGGCAGAGGCAGAGGCAGAGACAGAGGCAGAGGCAGAGGCAGAGATAGAGGCAGAAGCAGAGGCAGAGATAGAGGCAGAGGCAGAGCAGAGGCAGAGCAGAGGCAGAGGCACAGACACAGATAAAGACTAATACACAGACACAGACACAGACACGACAAATGCAGAGGCAGAGGCAGAAACACATACAGATACAGATAAAGAGACTGAGACTGAGACAGATATAAAGAGAGACAGAGACAGAAACAGAAACTGAGATTGAGGCAGAGCCAGAGATAGAGACAGAAACAGAGGCAAAAATATTTCACTCTTCTCCATAACACTCACTGCCTGTGAAATAGTGAAAGCATGACTGAATAGGAACGAATGACCCAATACTTTACTTTGCGCTTACCTTCCATTGATTGTTGGCTTTTAAAATTCTGAAGCCTGCGATTACAATGAAGCGCACAAGGTTTTAAGAATAAACATTGAAAAATAAAAGTGCCGTAAAAAAATCTCCTGAGCTAAGCAGTTATTACTAAAATTTCTGTAACACGACTTTGGTGATATTGTGGACTGTGGAAGCATATCCATCTGGATCGCTTTGATCAGCATCAATCCAAACCCTGGGAAACCTTGAACGGGCAGCAGAGGGCAACGAATTGTACAAATCAACAGCCTCAGAATGGAAATTATGGAACCAGCCCCTGGAGCGTCGTTTCAACAGAGTCTTCCAATTGGACCCATGGAGCAGTAGTCCTATTATCTATTAATGCAAGATCTAGCAGAATTCACCGGTTGACTCGTGTCGTGACGCCAGTCATGACTTCCCTATTACGCTCGTCACGACTCTCCATTGACGCCCATCACGACTCAGAAGGGTTCTGGAATGCCTCAGGGCTCGGCCATCTGCCGGCGAATGTGTCTCATATTTTATTAAGTTTGTCGTCCGCCCGTTTACGGTGACTGCCGCGTCTATGGGATAAAACGCGCCGAATAATCTTCACCCAGTCGTACTACTTATGCCCTCTGGCGTCGACCGCCATTTCTACTTCCTCTTACCACCAGCGACGCTTAATCACCCCTTCAACACCAACCACCAGGCGTCGTCACTGACTAGGTCAGAGAAAGGCGCCATATAAATGTGTGTTATCATTAGCCACATTGAGCCCAATCCAGAATCGTTCTTTAAAATGTAATATATATTTATGATGGTTTATATTTGTTCAAAGCTTTAAACGTAGAATCAAAACGTCAATATATGGGGAATGAAATTTGAGCACTGAAATATATTTCCCGATTTTTTCTTGTTTGATAGTTTTAGCTTTTGCTTGGGGTGATGGCATCAGAGGTGGAGCCAGCACTACACCATCCTTTGCTACTTTCCACTCACGATTGAAAGTCGAAATCTTCAAACTATCGTGTCCAAATTCTAGTCTATGACCACCGCATGACCAGTGGCGTAGCGAGGCAAAGCGCCGCCTGGGGCGAAGGTATAAAATGCCGCCTCTGCCTAGTTTTCCATCACTTCGTTCTTGTAAATATAGGCCTACCCTGAGATATGCACAAGGAGATAGACATAGGGCGCCTGTTTTAGTGCTTTCATTAAGCTCTCATATACATAATGATTATTCTATTCAGTATCTAAATAATTGAAGGGCTTACAGTTACTAACAGCTTCAGCATGCACTTTCAAAATTAAAGCTGTACGTCCATTGACTAATTAAAATGCATTAGACCTATCATTAGTTATAAAGATATGAAAATAGAACAAGTTTGTATTATAAAGAAATTAACCAGTTATAAAACAAACAAATAAAGCAGGCCCCACAATAAAGTTACTAAACGTCTTGCAGGCTAGATCGAAAATTATTGTAAGTCCCCATAAAATTAAAATTAAACAATACAGATCATAAGGTTTATTCTTTCTCTATACGTATTGAACAGAAAGTCCTTGGCCTAAACAATAATTTAATCATAGTGAGACCATAGTAAGTATGGTACTTAGAATAGATTAGTAACTGATAACTTTGAGTAATTTGAGCGTTCATGAGTAGTAACTTTGAAGGGGCGCTATATAAATTTTCGTAATGAATGAACTTATCATACGGATTACGGGTACTGTACGGTCTCATACTTTCATTATACCTGTCAACTGCTACAATTTAAAAATTTACTTTTCTTGCTTTCCCTGCAGCAAAATTAGTAAATTACTAATAACCTTGTCAAAGTTAATTGTGCTTGTCAAAGAGCGTTCAATTGAAAGTATTGCTAAATTGAAATGTAGTGACTCTCTAATTGTGGATCTTAAGTAGATTTTAATTAGATTATTTCAATTAGTTTTAGTTTTGAAAATCCAAATTCGGTTTAGAGAATAACTCTTTCATCAACCAGATTCTAATTAAGAAAGACTTTTTTTAATAAATCCAACTTCTATTTAAGTTAGATTTAGATTGTGAATCCAACTATGCATTAATTTTTTCATCACTCAATGTAGGCAAAAGGTCTTTCATTACTCAAATTTCTGTCTCATAAAACTTTATTTGCATCAATACATGATGCATTTTGCAAGTTTTTTCATAAATCAAATTTGTATTTAAGCAGAGATTGTCCCTAATTAATTCAACATTTTACTAAGGAAAGAATAATTTTTCATCAATCTAAGAATTTGCGCATTATTATAATTGCAAAATTTATTTCATTTTATAGGTGCGAAAGTCATAACAAGATAGACAGAGGCGGCATTGCCAGTTTGCAGCGTATCTATTAACACTAGGTGTCATTCGATGGTCCTTCGGTATATCGTATAAGTTAGTTTTAAGTCGAGAAGAAGCAAGAAAGCATATGGTGCCTGGTTTAGACAAGAGCAGCAAGAATCTTGAAGAGTGCAATTTATACAACAAGAATTTTTATTTATTTTTTCTAAAAATGCCGCCTCTAAGACAAGTGCCGCCTGGGGCCATTTTGCGCATTATTATTATTGCAAAATTTATTTCATTTGATAGGTGCGAAAGTCATGGCAAGATAGACAGAGGCGGCATTGCCATTTTTGCAGCGTGTCTATTGACACTAGGTGCCATTCGATGGTCCTTCGTATTTCCTATATGTTAGTTTTATGTCGAGAAATAGCAAAAAGCTTTAGGTTTAGACAAGAGCAGCAAGAATCTTGAAGAATGCAAGTTATACAAAATAATTTTTTTATGTACTTTCTTCCGAAAATGCCGCCTCTAGGACAAGTGCCGCCTGGGGCGGTTCGCCCCCCTAAACCCCCCCCCTCGCTACGCCACTGCGCATGACCACCACATGACCACCATCATCACCAACGACCATCGTGACCAACGTAGCACCGCACCCGTCTCCTCTGCTAGATATCCCCGGATTATCACCTATAGTACTGGAACAAAACGAAAAGCTTGGTTGTTGCAGACTTGATTTGATATAGCGCCGGTGCTAAGCTGGTCTCCTTGAAACGGCTTTTGAGGGCACTGAGAAATTTTTACATTGCATCATATTGCAAGAGGTTAAAACGGCCATGCACATGGTTAGGTCTATAGATCTGCCTATAGATGGAGAAGATAGGCAGCATCAAAACTGTAAGAATAGGGTTCCACATCACGAAAGTAGGAGACTGGAATAACAGACCCTAAACAAGAGAACGATAACAAATATTTCTATAACTATTATATGTGTTGGCCTATTCTTAACCAACTCGGGTATAGTGAGTAAACAGACCGTACACTGTCGGTGGGAAGATGAGACATCGAGGGAGAGGACTGGCCACCCACCCTCATATGCCGAGGCTAAGAAAAGGAAATTGCTAAAGCTTCATACCCATGACTGATCCATGGGCCAACTTACGGGGATGCTCTCCTCCTCTTCTTCTCTTCTTCACTATTTCTCTTCTTCTTCTTTCGTCTCATCATATCTGCTTAATCTAAGGCCTAATGATTAGGAAATCTTTCGATGGAACAAGTTTCTAATTTTGGCGATTGTATTAATATTTATTTCGAATCTCTAAGATAAATATTTATTTAAAAAAATAATTTGCATAAAATGTTTTAGAGTGATGTCAGCGTCTCTTCGTTCCAATTGGTACGTGTTACGTCGGATTTCGCGAGGGTTGGACGAGATCACGTGACTGGCGAGGTTTCGGCAGAGGTCAGGATGACACCGGAAGTAGTTGTTCAGGCGTTCTGGTCAAAGGTCATTTGGAATGAAAACGACAGTGCGCCCTCGAATTATTCTCATGCCGTCGGTTACTACGACGTCCCAATTACAGGTAACGTAGAGTAGCGTAACTTAATTGTTGAAGTTAATAATACTACAGTTTTGATGCTGTCGTGTTTTTTTAAATGTTCGTAGATGTTGTGGCTCTAATTTCTTGATTCGCAACGCACCTAGACAGTGTTCGGTTCTCGAAGGTTTGTAATTCGTTGCCCAATGCAATTCGTCCAATCAATCCACTGATGCCGTTTCAACCCATTTGTGTTCAGATTTTAATGACGTGTCTGGTTCAATTTACATGCTTAGCCTACTTTGGTTTGCTTCTGGTTTCTCGAATCCGTTGCATTTTAACCTGTGTCTCCAGTTGATTTGGAGGTTGTTTTTATTGCAATTACATTTGAAAGGAACCAACGATATAAGCCTCCGTCACTATAAGAAAATGCGCAATGTAAATTATTAAGTAGATAACCTCTGCTTTCAACCCCAAATCAAATAGTTCTAGGAGTTTACTCGCCTATTTGTGATCAGGCTGTATGTATGTTTTTAAAGTTAAATGTGGGTGCCACATTTCGAACAGCAGGAGGAAAACTTAAATGGTTAGTGTTTCTGCGGTAATGAAATTGTGTTATAGGCCTAGCAAAGACTATTAGCCTCACCCTCTCCTATATCAGGGCTTTGGATTGACCAGTCTGACACTGCAGGAGCAAGTACACTGGTGAAGTCAACGCATGGTGGCCAATTGCTTGGCGCGGTGGCCGATTGGCTTGAGCGGTTAGCTCGTAGCGCTCAGTGTGTGCAGATTGTACATTTTCGACCCTCGTCCGACGTGTCACTATGTAGGGACCTTGAGCAAGTCCTTCGCTTACAATTACTATTGTTTTGCATTACAACTGCAGTTGCGCTGTCGAAACGTGTACACTTCTGAGCAAAAAATGTTGGAAGAAATGCAATATCAAATTTCAGAACGAAAACTTTTTTAATAAAAGCGTGGTTGTATGATGTGAATATCTAGCGGATGATACGATTAAAACACGGTTCCAAAGATAAGTACGCTGTAACGCTGAGTAAGGTTGTTGAAACTGGGACAAAATTTGCCAATAGTTTCATTGTTCGTAGGCCTACCTGATAGAAACCAACCAGCCGAACTAGCGCACAGATGCAACTCACATGCTGGAGGGAATAGTGACCATTTAACTCTAATCTCAATTACTTTTGCTTAAAGCTGTGCAGAAATTTGGAGCTTTGCGTGATCATGCTTGCTTAGTCGAGCAAGTTTTAAAATTTTATGCTCAAGGGTCTGTGACAAAAAATGTAATTGGACGTTTGGATTTTACTTTAGGTGACACGTGGTGTACCATAAATGACGTCGTCTGGGTTGAATTATTCTGGCGTCACATGACGTCATCGCTAAGGTGCCGCCACCTGCCGAATGACGACGAACAAAGTCTCATTCTGTCTCTGAGATCGCTAGACGGCGGCGCTCAGCTGCGAACTGAAATCCGTTTGTTTTCTGATAGCGCGTCTTCACACAACTGGCTCAGTCCCGTCGTCTATCCGGCCACAATTCAAAGGCCGAAGATTGGGGTTCCTTTGGAGCTCGACTATTCCTTCGAAATGCGCAGTATCACAGCAGACGTCAATTTTACTGCCACTCTGACCCTGAATGGCGTCAACGATACAGAGAGAACCATCGATCTCTTCAGTTCTGCTCAGCCAAACATATCTCTGAACCATACGTATAATTTGGACGGACTCACCTGCACCCACATCTCCACAGAATCGACGAACGCCCTTCGACTGGTGACCTCTCCTTTTAACCCCAGCCAACACGGTCATCGCTGGGTCATCTCGGTACAATTATCGAACAAAGATTTCACCCAGACTCTTGAATTCTTCAATGATTTTCTCCCCATATCTCTCCATCACAGCGCGTCCCACCTTCGACGGATGCACATCCGGTCGTGTAGCGGCGTCAATAGGACAACGAGTTCCGGTCGGGAATTTCATTTCCGCTTCCGTCGACCGGACTGCATCGTGTGTGAGGCGGAAGGATGGGCTTCCGCGCCTCCTCCGCAGATGGAGGTCCGGAGGGTGGCCGATGGACCTTCCCTGGGAACGGAAGAGGCTCATTCCGTCTTCTACCATCGCGTCTCCTACCTCACTTCCGCCCTCGTTTTCGTCGTTCGGTCGCCGGCGGAGGAATACAACGGCGAGTATGAGTGCGTCGCCGGAAGTGGCGAAGGCAGAACTCAGTACGAGAACCGGATACGCTTTAGGATTGAGGTCAGTTAGTGCACGCGAAAACGCAGGAACATCGTAACAGGTAGAACGGTGCTTAGCATTAGAGGATGTACATACATACATGGACCGTTGACTGATCGATGAGTTGGATCTCTTTCCCCACAGCAGCTCTGGTAGGGATTCAGTCCTTCTGAGCAGTCCCCTTGAAGAGGCGCTATAAAAATACGCGTGATGAATGAAGTGATGATGAATAAATGAATGAATGAATGAATGAGTATGCACATTTACTCGCCTGCCTGTAGGTGCATGTGTACACAATAGGTTAGGGCGAGGGTTTGAGATCGAGGCGCGAGTGCATGTGGCGTGTATACTCTAAAATCTTAACAGATGTTAGACTAAACGAAGGTCGCACTTTATTCTCGTGATTTATTTTCATGATTTTCAAGAATTTCTTAAACGTTTCTGCTCACCGTCAATGCGGCATGGGTTCGGCAATCCGCAGAAGCAATGGTTGAAACATTGGTGGCCATAGAAGAGGACTCGATTATACTTATGCACGCCCTATCTCTGACTTTAAAGTTAACAGGTCATAAGTATGAATGTCATGGGGTGAGAAAACGATAAGGGTCGTGCCCTCTGTTTCTTGCATGGTCTGATTACCTCCGATGCATTCATGGACTGAGGTGTTGGTCGCTGTTTAACGATGCAAGGTCTTAGAAAATAAGGTTATCGTCGCCCTTTTCTTTAGTCATCTCCAATGGGGCAGAGAGATGGTTGAACGACGCGGAAATCAGAGGAAGACAAAGCTCGTTAAGGTTGACCTTCCAGTATGTATGGCCACTTAAAACGAGCAGCATGGCAGGTGGAGGCCTTGCAGTCTACCATACAGTTGAATTCGACACTGGCGGTCTCAGCTTCCTTATCGCCTTCGAGCGGAGTCCTATCTCGATCGATCGGTGCCCTCGAGCGATGGTCGACCTAGCCACCCCAAAAGGCCGGCACTGGACACTCTCCAGGGGTGCTAAAAACCAAGATATTTTTAAAATCAAAAGTTGATTTTTTGTTTGTTTTGGGGTTTTATTTATTTTTTCAGTTTTTTTCTTTGGATTGTGTCACAACAGTTTTGCTATAAAAAGCATCAGACAAAGCATGAAAAAGAGCTCCAACGCGTTCTTATGATTAATTTAGCTTGTTTTCGGACTGAATAACACGCAATTAGTAATATAATAGTAATATTGGTAAATTGAGTAAAAAAAAATTTTAAAAACAAAAACACAAAAATTGTAATTTTTTTTATCTTTTGGTTTTTTGTAAAAAAAAAAACAAGAAAGCAAATAACAAAAAAACATGTTTGCAGCCTTGGCACACGCACATCCTGTGCAGCTGTGTTATACAGAGACATTCCCATCTAGACACGTATGCTCAAGCTTTGCAGATGTTGGATCCTGCGTAATCATGCCTGCAGTTCAATTACGCCATTGTAGGCCTATGCGCACATGGTACTTGCAACTGTGCAAGCGCAAATGTTATTATTATTATTGTTGTTGTTGTTGTTATTATTATTATTATTATTATTATTATTATTATTATTATTATTATTATTATGCAGTATAGTAGTCAGATTTCGTATGTATTATGTGTGTTTTTATTTAATAATAAGAATGATAAGAAAAATAATACATTAATAATTATAATAATAATAATAAATTAATATTTATTATTATTATTGTTTTTATTATTATTATCACTATTATTATTATTATTATTATTATCATTATAATTATTATCATTATCATTATTACTTCATACATTTTATATAGTGCCCCTTCAAGATCACCTGCTCAGGAGTGCTGCCAGGCCAACCCTGGTCGAGCAGAACATATTTAAGGGTAGTGGAGAGATGTGCCTGTGTATAAATGCTTTCGACCGTCTCCTTCCAAGAGAGATCAACCGACTCTTAAGAATTTCCATTTGTCCTCTTCGTCCGCGATTTCGTTCATCGTTTGTCGTCTGAATTGGTTCTGGATCAGGAAATAAAGCGATTACTGTTCAGTTGTTCAAGTCATTTATTTACTCATATCTCCCAAATAATCTAACAGCATTAACATCACGCAGTTTCGCGGCGAGTAATAAATGTACCGCTATATTACTTTACCAAAACTTACTTTACTTTAACTTAGCTTCTCTTACGACACTGTATACCTCTTACGACGCTACTCTTTGCGCCCTTGTAGCGATATGGCCGCGTTACGGCGTTATATAAATATTATTATTGAGCAAAATTACCTTTACCCTTTAGCAATTAGAGTGTGCTAAAATCGATTGGGGGAACAAAGCGGTTCATCGTTATAGTGTTAACTAAATAACGTTTCACTTCGGTTGCACAGTTCACCATATACACTGTGCCCCGATGAAAAGTAGACCCCAACAAAAAGTGCCATAACTCAGTCAAACCTTGTAGCATTTGACTGAAATTTTCAGAACAATAATAGTGGGCATAACAACACGAAATCTTACTTCTATTTGGATATGTTGACGATTTTGTCAAGGCCATGAACGTTTGAAATGCAGTACCGAAAAGGATAAGTTTCCAACATGGTAACAGCCGAAAGGAAGCGAAGTTTAGTCTCACTGGCTGAGGGTCATTGCTGCCCAGCAGAAGAAAATGGGAAATGGGAAAGTCAGAAGCAAGGGCGGCCAGAGGAAGGGAAGGATAGAGAGAGGAGGGAAAGAGAGAGGGTTCCGTCTCAATGGAGTGGAATCTTGAATATGCTGAATGCGAAGGGAAAATTTCGACTAATAAAGATGACTTACGTAAGGAATTTTAGGCATCTGCCCAATATCATTAAACCCAATCTCCCATCGGATGACCTCATGAACTTTGCTTGGATCTGTGAATTGACATTATTTTCATAATTGTAAATGTCCACGTTCTCCTCAAACGACCAACTGCCCTCAATCCTAGCATATCCTGCTCATGCTTCCATGATCATCCACTGTCGATGCCAGTTTGAATGGATGTTGGGCTAACTGAGGTCCTCTCGTACGGTTCATACTAACCTGGAATTGACATAATTATTATCTTAACTAAAGTCAGCAACCACCGGTATGCGAAGCAGCCCTTTCACACTCAGTGATGCATGGAACATGCGCTCCAGCCAGCGTACACTTACGTGTATATTATACATCCAACAAGGATGGTGGTGTAGAGTGTTTTGTCCTCTAGCAATTTATGTATATATATATAGTTGCCCAAAAATTGGAAGACCAAAGAAATCTCAGCGAAGTTTCAGTTTCTAAACAGCTTCAGTGTATCAGGTGTGGTCTTAATTATTTGGTATGCCTACCTTCTCATTCGTATACGTCTTGACTGGCGACTCGATATTAGAAGCAAATAAGAATTCTCTCAGGTAAGCAGTTCAATCTAGCGGCATCCATTAGATCTTAATGTGGCATAATGTTTTACGTGTGATTCTGATATAGCGCTGTGTGTTGCCTAGAATCGGAATCGCTATTTCAAGAACTGCACTGCAGTCCAATCCGTCCGCTGGTAGAGAGTGTCATGTAGAGGATGTTAGAATAGACGGTAAAATTAACTCCATTAGGAGATCACAAGCGAAATAAATGGAGACCCCTGACAAAATAATATGCACTTGCGGAACAACACCAGCGTCCTCATACATCAGGGTGCGGGGATGGATGGCGTCATATTTCTGGTAAATGGCACGTGCATATACAATTGTACAGCTGTAGTGGACATGGCGAGTGCAGGTCGTCATTTCATAAAAAATGGTCCTAAGACTTCTAACTGTCGTGTGGATTACTCCTGAAGGAGATTTGACATCCGGGTGATTACCCGGATGTCAAATCTGGGAACACGGTGACCTGTTGTGCGGACGTGCAGTCATGCGATATTCCTAGCCTACATGTAGATGTTTGAATTGAATCGGCCGGCCGTCTAACCCGTTTACCTTTTGCTGGGGAATATCTTTTTGCCAATGTTGACCTGGTGTTAATGACGTTGTTGTCATCCATAGAGATTGCCAGTTACTATTGCCTAAATTTTGTTTAATGTGTTCGGTGCAATTCTTAGGCCATATCCAGTGTTTAAATTAGGTATAGGCTAGCTTAACGTGTATCGTATCATTCTAACACAGGACGGGGACTTTGTACTGACCCATGTCCATTTTTATTCGAGCATTTGTATAGCGTCTTTGACGTGATTGTAAACGCTATTGAAGATTATGCGCAAATGCTTCAAAAACCTTAAAGACGTCAACGGCCTATGTTGCTATAAGAAGTCTTTAAATATCGGAATAATAATAATGCTAAAATTGATTGAAGTTAATATGCAAAGGTTTCTGAGATTTATCTGAACGAACTGTCCGAACGTTCATTTGAAATGGGTCGATAGGTTATCTTGATGAGTCCGAGCCACTTGTAAATTGAGAGATCACTAGTCGTGAAGGCATGACATCTCAAAAAATATCACTGGTCAAATCGAACAGATCGTGAAATGAATTGAAGATAGCATGCAAAGGTTTCTGAGATTTCTCTGATAGAACTATCCGAATTTTCATTTGAAATGGGTCGATAGGTTATCTGGAGTCCGAGCCACGTGTAGGCCTAAATTGCGAGATCACTAGTCATGAAGGCATTACATCTTAAAACAAGATATCACTGATCAAGTCGAACAGATCGTGAAAGTTGAGACAGAGTCAACTTGTTACTTGCTATTGCACTTATTCCCGTAAACAGATCAATGCATGCTACGAAAACGTGGACGAATAAGTCAATGGCGTTGGCGTGCTATGCAGAGTTGACGAAAAATGAGATTGGGTTTGGGAAGAATTTCGTTACAAATACGTTAGTTTATTTAGCTCTAGCCGTCGTCTGCCTGTGTCTGCTCGCATAGCCTTCCTTCTGCCTTTGTAAGTCTGCCTTGAGATCCGTTCCGTAATCATGATATAACGTAATGTAACTCTCAGGAGAATCTTCTCAGCCCCGCATGAAAGCTAAGTCAAGAGGACGATCTCATTTACCGACGATAATCTTAATGCGGAATGATGCCCTGTTATACGTAGAAGTCGGCGACTTCTGTAGAGCACGTGACAGATAATCAGGAACTGAGCCTCTAATCCACCCATGGATGCCTTGGATAGGAAGAAAAACAAGCATCTGTCGTGACAGTGTCTCCGCGCTTAATCCCTGGCGAGCTGAGTGCGAGCAGGTGATACGGGTTCAGCAACACTTCAAAGATAAGGAAATTACGACCCTAGAATCGATGCTTCAATTCGCCTCAGTTCTGCTGGAGTTTGTTCATCGTCGCCTTCTGCTTTGATCAGTGTACAGATGAATTGGAGCTAACGTAAATGCGGTGCAAGGGTTGCATAGTTCAAATCCAAGTTAATGTATGTATGTATGTAAGTATGTATGTAATATAAATATACATACATACATTCGCATGTATGTTTGTATATATGTATTTTATGTATGTATGTATGAATGTATGTATGTGCGTATGTATGTATGTTTGTATGCATGTGCGTATGTATGTATGTATGTGTGATGTGTGCATGTATGTATGTATGTATGTATGTATGTTTGTATGTATGTATGTATGTATGTGTGATGTCTGCATGTATGTATGTATGAATGTATGTATGTGCGTATGTATGTATGTTTGTATGCATGTGCGTATGTATGTATGTGTGATGTGTGCATGTATGTATGTATGTATGTATGTATGTTTGTATGTATGTATGTATGTGTGATGTGTGCATGTATGTATGTATGTATGTTTGTATGTATGTATGTATGTATGTGTGTATGCATGTATGTATGTTTGTTTGTATGTATGTATGTATGTATGTATGTATGTTTGTATGTATGTATGTATGTATGTATGTGTAATGTGTGCATGTATGTATGTATGTATGTTTGTATGTATGTATGTATGTGTGTATGCATGTATGTATGTTTGTTTGTATGTATGTATGTATGTATGTTTGTATGTATGTATGTATGTATGTTTGTATGTATTTTATGTATGTATGTATGTATGTATGAATGTATGTGCGTATGTATGTATATATGTATGTATGTGCGTATGTGTGCATGTTAGTATGTATGTATGTATGTTTGTCTGTATGTACGTATGTATGTATGTATGTATGTGTGCATGTATGTATGTATGTATGTATGTATGTATGTATGTATTTTATGTATGTATGTATGTATGAATGTATGTATGTATGTATGTATGTATGTATGACATTGTATGTATATAGGTCTATATTTTTCATGTGTATGCTTGTAACTCTTCGTGTATTCATTGCTATTCATTCATTCGTTCGTTCGTCATTCATTCCGGCCAATCATGCGTCGATTAATTTGGTTGACTGACTGGTTGATTGATTGAGTGATTGATTGATTGATCCGCTGCAGGATGAAATGAAATGTGTTCTCGAGACAAATGTTGCAAACTCCTTGACCTTTGGTCTCTGGATTTGAAAATTCAAAAACCTTAGCCTTGAAGCACAACGCCAATTGAATCCATCTATATTGAAATGTAAATGTAAGTCATGGAAAATTTCTCAGCTCCCACAAAGACCCCATCACGGAAACCAGCTTATGCATCGGCGCAATATCAAATCAAGTCTACAATATCGAGTCTTCTCTGTTCCCTTCGGAGAAGCCAGTTCAGAAGGTCAAAGTCGCGTAGAACGCATGATGCTACGGTGGTTGTCGGTGATGATGAAGGTGGTCATTTGGTAACGCACGAGCAGATTCAGGATTTCGATGGCTTGAGGAAATCAGTCATTTCAGAAATGCGTTGATCTCATCTCATTCGATCGGGATTGTACTCATTCGTGCGCATAAAATGACTATCACATGTCGTGTCAGGTCATAACATCGTGCCAAGTAGAATCTAAGAACATTATTCTATAAGGAAAAGAGAAACAGAGGTCGTTCTTGGTTGCCGTGGCTACCTGACTGGTGCTGAATCTTCACCGAATCCTATGCAAAGTCTCATCTCTATATTAGAGCTACTATCAATCAATCAATCAATCAATCAATCAAACCAATCAATTAATCAGTCAATCAATCAGTCAATAAAATTTTACATAGCGCCTCTTCAGGAAATCTACTTAAAGGCGTCCCCAGTCCAACCACGGTGAAGAACAGATTTAAGAGATGATGAGTAGATCCTACTATTAATTAAAGGCCAGAGATCCAGCGGAAGCCCATTCCAAGTGGTAGGGGCCACAACAAAGAAGGCATGATGCTGCAGCATAGCATTGCGTGAGAATGGAACGCTGAGAAGGCCCTGTGCAAGGTCATGTTCTTATGCTAATAATTATACAACGTAGATCGATTGAAAGCTTGCAAAATCAGCGAGACATTGACAGACAGACGATGGAAAATATCGAATTCGTCATATTGCGCTTATTTAATTATAGAAGAACCAATTTAATGAATATTTGCCAGTTAGTTATGTAATTACATCGCAGTAACCTCTCAATGTTTATTGCTGCAGCCTGAAACTGTCGGATGTCATACAAATGTCCATTGAACCAGTTTTGCGAGTTTTGAGTGTCCGTCTTAATATAAAAGCGATGTAGGCTCCCAGTTTCAAAGTCTACATGACCCATATTGATGCGTATTCAGGCCAGAAAGTCAAACATCCCGGTTCCTATATTAGGCCAGTGATCGTAGGCTTAATAGCTCTGATAATGAAGCTGATGATGACGATGAAATCTTAATTCTTATCAAAACGACTCAGAGGTTGGAGGTGATGGCGTCTGCCGTCTGTCGACCGCTTCTCAACGACCCTGTTTTGTCTCTCCTCCTGCTCATCACCCTCCTCTCCCTCCTCTCCCTCCTCTCCCTCCTCCTCCTCCATGTCCTGCTCCTCCTCCGTGTCGCTGTCGTAGTAGTGCCTCTTGCCTAGTCCAATGTAGCGCATGGCGGCCGAGTTCCTTTTGCCGAGTCCGATAAAGCGAAGGCCCGAGTCGACGGTCCTCGGCCCTCCTCCTCTCTTTCCGAGACCGATGAAACGCATTGCAGCTCCGTCCTGGTGGGAGTAGGGGCGCTTGTCATGGTCGCCAAGAAGGCGCTTGCCTAGGCCGATGTAGCGATGACCGAGAGGGAGAACGGCCGAGCGGATCGACCGAGTCCTCGGCTCAGAGGACGAGGAGAAAGAGGCGACAGCGTCCTCTGAAGACACAAGCAACAAATAATTACAGGTAGAAACGTCATTTTCGTTCATTATCCAATCAAATCCAATACCATATTATCCAGTCCGGTCCACTCTAGTCTAAACCGGTTCAATCTAGTCTAAATCGGTTCAATCTAGTCTAAACCGTTTCAATCTAGTCTAAACTGGCTTAATCTAGTTTAAATCAGCTCAATCTAGTCTGAACCGGTTCAATCTAGTCAAAATCGGCTCAATCTAGTCAAAACCGGTCCAATCTAGTCTAAATCGTTTAAATCTAGTTTAAACCAATTCAATCTAGTCTAAACCGGTTCAATCTAGTCTAAATCGGTTCAACCTAGTCTAAACCGTTTCAATCTAGTCTAAACCGTTTCAATCCAGTCTTCTGGGGTTTTTTCTACTGGACATTTTTTTTATAATACCCTCGTTAGTTTATCGCGGGCCCAACCCGAAAAATCGCCGGACATCTAGACATTTGCTCCCTTGGAGCCTCTCCTCTTGGAGAGTTTGGTCTGGCCGAATTAAGGTTGCCTGACGTCCAGCTAATGAAGTATATGTTCTCCTTTTTGACCTCATATCCTCTGTGAGTTCCTTTGCCCTGTTATGACAACGTGTCGGTGATCGCTTGAATTGAGACTGCTGCTGTCAAAGTCTTCGTCTTCATCCGCTAGACAATTCCGATCAATTCCTCCTCAGTCCTCAGTCAGCGCAGAAACGTTGATATAACGTTATAACATTGTAGTCGAAGTGTTTATTGGACACCTTTCCGCAACCGTTCCTTTAGCGTTTGCACGCAGGCGTTTTAATCAACATCAAAGAAGAATTGGATGAGAAATAGGCTACCTTTGCCCCTAGGAAGCCATGGGTATGAAGTGTTAGTGTCGGCATTTTTACAAATGGCGTGTGACTAATCCTTTCCCACGCCGCCTCACCTTCCCACCTAAAGTGTACGGCCGGTGTACGCACTATGGTCGAGTTGGCTAGAGGGGGCAGGTGGAGCAGAGATATCAACACAATTTTCTGCCCTTCGAACTCCCGACCTCTCGGTTGAGAGCCCAGCACTTTAATCACTAGATCACCCGGTACCCGAACAGCCAAAACACCGCGTCTATAATATAGATCTCAGTCGTTCTGTAGGCCTATAGGGAGTATAGGCCTACGTTCGTTGCCGCTTAGTTATGTCGAAGCAACTGTTCATCACGTGATGAACATTTATCTTGGCATGAACACATGTTATACATAATTATCATTTCTTGTATTCGCCATGTTCTACCTTGAAAATATTCTTATAAATTCGAATAATTCCCTAAATTACCCACAAATATCGTAGGCCATCTGCGATATTGCATGTCCCATTAACTACAATGCATCATTATCGTTCAGCATATCTTAACACGCTAGATCTTTTTCACAGTTTGGGAATAAATGGGTTTAACATCGAAGAACTATTTAGCCTACCAGTGATGATTTTCTTATGCACAGATTGCAAAATGACCGATTGCTCATAAATGTTAACAATTTATTTTAAGACTCAGAGGTGCATAAACATTACAAATGATCATTGAAAGTGTCACAAATGCATTCGATAGACAGCACGGTGATTAAGCAGTTTTAAGTCTCAGGGTGACCATTTGAATTACCTGTCTAATGAACTTACTCGTCTATCCATCCCATGCACACTATGTAAATCTATGATTTTGAAGCTTCATGTGACTAAATAAGCTTGCGATTGGTGTTACAGTTTCTTCTATGTATTTCAGTGCAACAGTAGCAGTAACAGTAATATACATCCTCTATGATCCTCTATGATCGATTAAGCAATCAGTTATTGTCATATAATGTTTCGTTAAGGTTTACACACTGACGTCAATACGTGCCATTGAATGAAACCATAATATGCCTTACTTGTGACCAATGACGGATATATGAACCTGAATCTTATTTTCTTCTAATAAGCTTCTTCTAATAAGTATATACAGTAGTCCCTATGTAACGACTCTGTTTGGACTGTTTCAAAGGGTTGATTCGCGTCGCCGTCTCAGCTTCCATCGGATTTTACCACTACAAACAGCAGTGGAGGAGTTAACGCAGCGGTTGGAACTTATAGTAACATTTATGGTCTGTCATTGAACCAGTAGTTACAGTAAAGATCAGTTACGATTCCGAGGCTGCTGAGTCACGGGGGGACTCCCCTGAGTGGCCTCGCATGTAGTTGGGGACTATATCGCTAAATTAACTGGGGACTCTCTGTCACAGTAGCTCTGGCATCAGTCAGCGACTGTTCGGCATTTCGAAATGTCATCGTCCATCAATTTGTCTGGACTATGGACCTGTGCAACGCAGGTAGACGATAATTAGCAGGCCAAGGCCAATCACAAATAGTAGGCTGCAATTCAATTGAATTAGTTTAATATAAGACAAAATAAGGTAAGGTCAGATGACAAAAGTGATGGCGTAACAAGGCAAAGTATCGGTAATGGCATATTTATTTAGCGCAGCTGTCTTCGCTACTGTCAAGCAGAGACTCTCCTTGGTCGTCAGGTGACTCTGCTGCTGCTGATGATGATAAAGTCAAATGTGACCCAACCTTTGAACCGTTCATCTTTAGACGAAAATTGCACGCTGGGATTCAAACTGTGGGCATGGTGTTGAAAGCTGATCTTGCCCCACGTTCTGTTGATTTATCTGACGGCCAATCTCTGTGTTCTTCTCTCCGTCTGCTTCTGTGCCTGGCTATCCAGACAATTTTTTAACGAGGGTCTGCGGTGATCCAATGATGTGAGACTGTTGACGGGGGTCACTTCTCTCGCAAACACTACAGCTCGACTGACGTATTTGCATGTTCTGGCAAAGAAATTTACCGTGCAGCCAGCACACAAAACTAATACTAATCTACTAATTTCTATAGCGCCCTTATCACATAAGGCATCAATTTCTGACCTTAATGCCAATGAAACCACGGTTAATATTTGTAATCTTCTATGGAAATGTGGCAGGTCAAGGATGTTATTGAGAATTCCATTTATCCCGCTTCTTTGCATATTACATATTGGCCCATTCGTGAATTCTCGTGCATCGTTAT